>JXCR01149106.1:174470-187559 GCA_002079205.1 Phalaenopsis hybrid cultivar
ATCATTTTAGTGGTTTTTTATATATTAGTCTGCATGAATATTTTAATTACTCTTTTTAGTTACCTAGATGGAAATTGTCATTTGATTAAGCGCAGAGGGCATATTTTCTTTTTGTTGATGCTCACAGTTTGAAAAGGCCTTGAGAGGGCTAGATAAACTTTTTTGCTTTGTATTCAACTGAAATATTTTATGTTAGCAGATGCGGACAACCTTTTTTCAAAATGACAGGCTAGAGTTAGAATATAAAACATGCAAAATAGAAGCAGGAAAAATAAAATAGTTGTCATGTATACCACCTATAGTTAGGAAAAACTTGAACCACATCTTGGCCCTCAATTTTCTTTTTTCTGCTTTGTAGTGTTTCAATTTTTTTAGTAGCGTTTTGATTTATTATTTAAAATATCATTTCTTGTCTCAAGTGTTTTAAAATTGTTTTATTTGAAATTTCCTTCTATGGAACTATAGGGTCATTAAAATGCAATTTTGATAGTTGACAATTGACATGATGAAATTTACTGATTGAAAATTATAGTCAGTTATGTTATATCCGTGATTCTGTTTAATCATAATTGTAAAAGATGGCTTCCTATCTCTGTGTCACAGAGTAAAACCATATTCCATTTCCATTGACTTCTTTCATGGGTTTCGAGTAGGAAAAGGATAGGTGTAGGCAGATGCTTTACCTGTCAGCGTTAAATTTTCACAGGCATGCTGTATGATTTTGCATGATGATTTCNCTATCCGTGATTCTGTTTAATCATAATTGTAAAAGATGGCTTCCTATCTCTGTATCACAGAGTAAAACCATATTCCATTTCCATTGGCTTCTTTCATGGGTTTCGAGTAGGAAAAGGATATGTGTAGGCAGATGCTTTACCTGTCAGCGTTAAATTTTCACAGGCATGCTGTATGATTTTGCATGACGATTTCACCGTGCGGGTGGAAGATGGGCAGGGTGGGCCATGCTTGCGGTTTCACTGGTCATCTTGCTGCTAGGATAGTTCTTCTGCTAATTTTGGCTCTGCAATAAATGAAATATTACTTATTTAATTTATTATATTGATACAACAACAAGCCTTTATCCCACTAAGTTGAGTCAGCTACATAAATTGTTTTTCTCCATTGTGTCCTATTGAGTGTCAAGCTTAATCCGATCAGGCAAACTTTCCATTCTTCCTCTATATGCCAAACCTAGCCACCGAACTGAATAAGAATTTTGTAAATTATAAATTAGGGAACAAACCCACATAAAAAACATGCAGTGCTAGGATGAAACTGGATTTTTCCTTGAGAGTACAAAATGAATATTTGTTTTAAAAATATCTTGGAACAGGGAATCACGATGGGTGGGAACCTCGGCTGAAGGNCGTTTTTCTCCATTGTGTCCTATTGAGTGTCAAGCTTAATCCGATCAGGCAAATTTTCCATTCTTCCTCTATATGCCAAACCTAGCCACCGAACTGAATAAGAATTTTGTAAATTATAAATTAGGGAACAAACCCACATAAAAAACATGCAGTGCAAGGTTCAAACTGGATTTTTCCTTGAGAATACAAAATGAATATTTGTTTTAAAAATATCTTGGAACAGGGAATCACGATGGGTGGGAACCTCGGCTGAAGGTTGCATCCAATCGCGCCAGTGTCTTTTGTTGCATCAATCGCGACAGCCTTTCGGGCAGAAGGAGATTCAAGAGTCTATGGGGACGAACGAGTTGATTATGGGGTGAGCTAAACTTATGGGAGAAGGGANGATCGCGCCAGTGCCTTTTGTTGCATCAATCGCGACAGCCTTTCGGGTAGAAGGAGATTCAAGAGTCTATGGGGACGAACGAGTTGATTATGGGGTGAGCTAAACTTATGGGAGAAGGGAAATCAATATGGGCCGAGGAAGGGAACTCAACCACCACTTCATGGGTGGAGTGAACTTCAGTCGAGAAAATTAAGAAATAGACTCATGCATAAGGAAGCTAAAGATATCGATCTTTGAAGGAGAGGATACCTATGGTTAGATTTATCGTGTGGAGAGATACTTTGTTATTAATTGACTGACGAAGGAAAAAAATTGATGGTGGCAGCTAGGGGTGCAAACAAGTCGAATCGAGCTCGAGCCACCCCCGACTTGAGCTTGAGCTTGATTAATTTAATCGGTTCGAGCTCGAGCTTAGTTCTACGAGTTCGAGCCGGCTTATGAGGAAGTTTGTTTAGCATTAAATAGAGAAAAAAATATTAATTTAAGCTAATGTTGTAATTAAATGATAAATGGAATGAGCATTTATGAGATAATTAATAAGAAATCACTTGATATAAAATGTAAAATNCTTGTTTAGCATTAAATAGAGAAAAATATTAATTTAAGCTAATGTTATAATTAAATGATAAATGGAATGAGCATTTATGAGATAATTAATAAGAAATCACTTGATATAAAATGTAAAATACCAGTTTTCAAATTTTTTTAATAATTTAAAGATTTTTTTTTTTTGAAATTTTAATATATTTTAGGTATATTTTTTATTAGTTATTTTTTGAATGCGTTGACTCACGAGTTAATGTGTCAGAGCTAGATTGAGCTTGGTTTGTTAGCTCATCAAGCTCAGTTCACGAGCCATTTATTAAGTCGAGCTTNGAAATTTTAATATATTTTTATTAGTTATTTTTTAAATGAGTTGAATCACGAGTTAATGAGTCAGAGCTAGATTGAGCTTGGTTTGTTAGCTCATCAAGCTCAGTTCACGAGCCATTTATTAAGTCGAGCTTGTGTCGGCTCACGAGCTAGCTGGACTCACTTACATCCCTGACGACAACCTTGTGTTTCTAAGAGAAGGTTTTAGCATGGTATCAATAGAGAGAACAACGTCAACCAATCAGAGTTGAAAAGAATTTAAGGGTTGATTGATGGAGCTTTTCAGAACTGCGCGGGAGGGGATTTACACGAGTAGTTATTTACATTGTTTTAAGAAGGGTCCGTCATGGATTATATGGATGCATGTAAATGCTATTCGACCGTTTGAGAGGGATATGAAATGTAATATTGGAAGGAAACTTCATGAAGGGGTTGAAGCTAAAGATTCGGGCAATATTTTGTCTGTTGAGGTCGCAAGGATTGGGGAAACTATGGAATTAGCTCAATTGATGAAGATAAAAATGTAATTGAATGGACTAATAGGAGCAACATAGTTGGAGCACCATATTGAAATGCTTTAACCACGTCGGTACCAAAAAAATCAAATATTAGGATTCCAGAGAAAGGCTCCATGGGACATGAATAATCGGCCACGACTGGGAGTGATCTCAAACGTTTTACAGAGACAAAGATTCAAGAGAAGTGCACCAATGGGCTATTTTTTATGTGATGAGAAGTTTGCCTCAGGATACTGTTGTAAGTATCGGATTTTGTAGATTTTCGCAGTGTGTAATGAGAATACAAGGGATGAAAAGATGAGGAGGTTGTGGTGGAGGAACACACTCACTTGAATTTGTAGGAATCTCATTGAACTCATTGATGGGGTTCACACCAAACCACACTATGAAACATCGGGGGATAGATTGGGGAGCAGGATATAGTGGTGTTGGTAGATAGTAGTGCCGCCCACAACTTCATCTTCATTCAAGTAGTGGAGCAATTGGAACTTGAGATGATCGACACAAGAAACTTGTAATGATGAGGAAGGGATTGATGAAGAAGATTAGAGGAGTTTGTAAAGGTCTGATTTCAACATTGCAAAATATTCAGGAGATTGAGAAAAATTTCCCTTTGGATTTAGGGATCATTAATATTATAGTGGGTATGAAATGGTTGCAATCCTTAGGGGTAGGAACTCATGACAATGGAGTTTTAAGAGGGAGACAAGAGGGTAGTGATTCGTGGTGACCTAGTTTGTGCAAGATCTTTGTGACACTAAGGCCATGATTAGAGAAATTCATGAATTAGGGTTTCGATTCTTGATTGAGTTGCATAGCATAGAAGAGATACATGATACAGAGTTGGCAAAGATTTCGACACCAGCCCAATGGCTCTTACAATAGTTTGCAAAAGCTTTCCAATTGTCATGCAGATTGACTCCTTGGAGGAAACATGAGCATAAGATAAACCTGTGACCAGGGGTTTGTCCCATCAGTGTGTGATCATACCATTACCTATAAGTGTAGAAGGACGAGATCGAGAGATTGATCTGAGAAATGTTGGAGGCAAGGTCCTACAAACTAGTGTGAACCCGTTTTCTAGCTAGGTTTTGTTAGTGAAAAAGAATGATGGGAGTTGGTGTTTTTATATGAATTATTAGGCAGGCAGTGAATAAGAAAATCGGTACCTGACAAATTTCCTATCTTGATTATTGATGAGCTGCTCGACAAGTTGTTTGGTGTTGCAATATTTTCTAACATTGACTTGAAATCAGGATACCATCAAATTCAGATGCGGACATCAGATGTGCACAAGCTGCTTTTCAAACTCATGAGGGTTTCTACAATTCTTTTATTATGACATATATGCTCACCAATGCCCCAACTACATTTCAATCACTGATGAACAAAGTGTTTTCGCCTTTCCTCTAGAAGCTTATGATGATGTTCTTGACGATATCCTAGTATACAACCGCTCCTTGAAAGACCACATTGTTCCAAGGTGTTGAGAGTACTTGGTGAGCACCAGTTCTATGCTAACTTGAAGAAGTGTTCGTTTGCCTAATTGATGCTGGAGTACTTAGGACATATGGTGTCAGCCGTAGGGGTGTCGACAGATTAATCGAAGGTGGCGGTTATGCAGGATTGGACAGTATACAAGACCTTGACGGGGGTTAGAGGATTTATGGGATTTACATGAAACTATTGGAAGTTCTTGAAAGGTTGCAGCTCAATTATGCGGCTGTTGACAGAGCAATTGAATTAGGATAACTTTTTGTTTCGGGGGGGGGGGGAGAGCGACCACCCAGACTTTTGAGAAGTTAAAAGAGGGCTATGATAAGTGTACCGGTGTTGGCGTTATCTGACTTCAGTCAACCTATCATTTTAGAGACGGATACTTTATAGGCTTTCGGTTAGGCATAATCCTTATGCAGTGTCAACGATCCATCAATTATTTTAGTTAAGTGTTGTCTGTGAGAGCCAAAGTCAAGTCAGTTCATGAGCGGGAGCTTATGGTGATTTTTGCTTGCTATTTAGAAATGCCGACCATACTTGGTGGGGTGACATTCTATANTTATTGGACAAGAATGAAAAAAGATATGGATGACATGATTTCAAGGTGTGATGTACGTCAACAACACAAGTAACATGGTATTAGGGCTCGGTGTTTGCTGCAACCCTAGCAATACCTGAGAAGGTATGTGAGGAGGTGTCGATGGATTTTATTGAAGGCTTAGCTCGGTCAGAAAAAACTATGGTTATCTTGGTGGTGGTGGATCAGTTTAGCAAGTATGCTCATTTTATACCTCTACGTCATCCATATGTTGTTGTTTTTGTTGTTGCTATTTTAATATAAGAGGTTTTTCTTTTGCACGGGATTATATAATCGATAGTGTCGGATCGAGACAAGGTCTTTTTGAGTCATTTTTACAGGGAGCTATTTAAAATGCAATGAACCATGTTGAAGAAGAGTACACCGTNGCATTGTTTTAAGAAGGGTCCGTCATGGATTATATGGATGCCTGTAAATGCTATTCGACTGTAACCTAATATTGGAAGGAAGCTTCATGAAGGGGTTGAAGCTAAAGATTCAGGCAACATTTTGTCTGTTGAGGTCGCAAGGATTGGGGAAACTATGGAATTAGCTCAATTGATGAAGATAAAAATGTAATTGAATGGACTAATAGGAGCGACATAGTTGGAGCGCCATATCGAAATGCTTTAACCTTGTCGGTACAAAAAAATCAAATATTAGGATTCCAAAGAAAGGCTCCATGGGACATAAATAATCAGCCACGACTGGGAGTGATCTCAAACGTTTTACAGAGACAAAGATTCAAGAGAAGTGCACCAATGGGCTATTTTTTATGTGATGAGAAGTTTGCCTCAGGATACCGTTGCAAGTATCAGATTTTGTAGATTTTCGCAGTGTGTAATTAAAATACAATGGATGAAAAGATGAGGAGGTTGTGGTGGAGGAGGAACACACTCACTTGAATTTGTAGGAGTTTCATTGAACTCATTGATGGGGTTCACACCAAATCACACTATGAAACATCGGGGGATAGATTGGGGAGCAAGATATAGTGGTGTTGGTAGATAGTAGTGCCGCACAACTTCATCTTCATCAAGTAGTGGAGCAATTGGAACTTGAGATGATCGACACAAGAAACATGTAATGATGAGGAAGGGATTGATGGAGAAGATTTGAGGAGTTTGTAAAGGTCTGATTTCAACATTGCAAAATATTCAGGAGATTGAGAAAAATTTCCCTTTGGATTTAGGGATCATTAATATTATAGTGGGTATGAAATGGTTGCAATCCTTAGGGGAGACAAGTATATTAGGAACTCATGACAATGGAGTTTTAAGAGGGAGACAAGAGGGTAGTGATTCGTGGTGACCTAGTTTGTGCAAGATCTTTGTGACACTAAGGCCATGATTAGAGAAATTCATGAATTAGGGTTTCGATTCTTGATTGAGTTGCATAGCATAGAAGAGATACATGATACAGAGTTGGCAAAGATTTCGACACCAGCCCAATGGCTCTTACAATAGTTTGCAAAAGCTTTCCAATTGTCATGCAGATTGACTCCTTGGAGGAAACATGAGCATATGATAAACCTGTGACCAGGGGTTTCTCTCATCAGTGTGTGATCATACCATTACCTATAAGTGTAGAAGGACGAGATCAAGAGATTGATCTGAGAAATGTTGGAGGCAGGGTCCTACAAACTAGTGTGAACCCGTTTTCTAGCTAGGTCTTGTTAGTGAAAAAGAATGATGGGAGTTGGTGTTTTTATATGAATTATCAGGCTGGCAGTGAATAAGAAAATCGGTACCTAACAAATTTCCTATCTCGATTATTGATGAGCTGCTCGACAAGTTGTTTGGTGTTGCAATATTTTCTAAGATTGATTTGAAATTTGGATAACATCAAATTCAGATGCGGACATCAGATGTGCACAAGCTGCTTTTCAAACTCATGAGGGTTCCTACAATTCTTTTATTATGCCATATATGCTCACCAATGCCCCAACTATATTTCAATCACTGATGAACAAAGTGTTTTCGCCTTTCCTATAGAAGCTTATGATGATGTTCTTGACGATATCCTAGTATACAACCGCTCCTTGAAAGACCACATTGTTCCAAGGTATTGAGAGTACTTGGTGAGCACCAGTTCTATGCTAATTTGAAGAAGTGTTCGTTTGCCTAATTGATGCTGGAGTACTTAGGACATATGGTGTCAGCTGTAGGGGTGTCGACAGATTAATCGAAGGTGGCGGTTATGCAGGATTGGACAGTATAGAAGACCTTGACGGGGGTTATAGGATTTATGGGATTTACATGAAACTATTGGAAGTTCGTGAAAGGTTGCAGCTCAATTATGCGGCTGTTGACAGAGCAATTGAATTAGGATAACTTTTTGTGTGGGGAGCNGAACCATGTTTGACCGCTGTCAAATCAGATTAATACTAATAAAAAAAACTTTGTTAGATCAATACAATAGCTTTTGGCTCACCAAAATCATGAGCCAACTACCAGTTAGATCATTCAGAGTGCACATGATGCCAAGCCATTATGAGGGCCATCCCAATAAATAATTCAAATGTCTATGCCTACAATCCCACATCAATAACTCAATCCATTTTGACTTTCATATTTATGCCATTTTCAACTTGGACGCTAATGATTTTTTTTTGACCATCGCTCTTATTTATAAGCATTGTTGGCCTATTTGTAGTTTCATATAATCTATTATTTTAGGTGTCCATAATATTCTTTTATATCATAGGTTGATGCTTGGTATAGACTAATCACTGGATCCATTACTACTAGTGGAGATTAGTGGTGCAAATGAGTAACGAGCTCATGAGCCGAGCTTATGGAGCCACGAGCTCGGCTTTTTTATTAAACAAGCTCGAGCTCGAGCTCGGCTCCTTGGCTCGCGGGCCTGCTCGACTTGTTGGTTCGCGAGCCGGCTTGACTAGTCTATCACTATTTATTTCGATTTTCAGTGAGCTCCCTCTGCCTCCTTCTCTTCCGGCTAACAATTTCTTCTTCGCGAGCTCCCGTAAAAATTGACAGTCTGAGCTCGTGAGTCGGCTCGCGATCTGATTGCTACCAGTACTAGCCGAGTTCGAGCTCGAGCTCACACTTTGCCAAACGAGCCGGGTTCGAGCTCGACTCGACTCGTTTGCACACTTACTGGAGATTGATTATCTTATATTTTATTTGATTTTGTTATTTTTTATGTTATTTTTTATTTAAATTCAATGAGACTATTATCTGAAATACAAGAATATCAAACATAAAAAGTGTTATATTAGTTTGAATTTTTATCTTAGTTTAATCCACAATGGTAAATCACCCATATGGTTTCATAGTGCCACAACATCATCACCATCTCAACTAGCCAAGTCATCAAAGTTCAGAGTCAAAATGAGCATGACCGGTCCCATCTTTTGAGATTTTTGGGTGATTGTTTCATCATTCATCAACTTCATTTAATGGAATTAAAATGTTTTTTATTTTACTATTTTCTCTTTATGTGTCATGTTTATAAATATTATGAAATTTGTAAGAAAGAGTATTGAAGTGAAATAGCATTCTTTTGGAGAAGTCTTGTCTTCCTCTTTTGGGAGAGCTTTATGGCTTCTTTAATGACTTCGGAGATCACTCTTTGGTGATAGGTTTAATAAATTTAATTAACTTTAATTTATTTAATTTATATATTTAATTGTAATATATTATTATATCAATAATGTTTTTAGATTAATTAATTATTAATTATTTATTTTATTAATGTAAAATTATTTATTACATATTTATTTTATTAAAGTTTAGGTGTTAGATGTGAAAATACATAAGACTTATGTGTTATGTATGTAAATCTCCTTAAAACTTTACTCTCACAAACATCACTTTTTCTCTGGCCTCACTTTTTCTCTGGCCTCGCACAGTTTCACGTCTCCAGTTTTCGTCTGAGACATGAAACTTTTTGTTATGGCGTGCAAGCATTGAAGACAATGACGAGATCACAACATGCAAGGATCTCATAAACTCTAGTCTCTCCTATATTTTCCTTTTCTATTCTTCTCATAAGTCCGACCTGATTAAAAAATGGTGTTGAGAAAGTAAATTACAATCATTGTAAGTTGTATATTTCTCTTTCAATTTTACAAATTTTATAATCGATAAATTAATAAGTGCGATCAGATTTGTAGAATTATTTATTGAATTTTTATATAAAAATTTAGATACTCGTTTGAATTTTACTTGTTTATTAGCTCGTTTGAATACACTTTCACTTGTCATAAACAAATCAAGTTCAAACATTGAAAAACTTAAACAATTCAAGCTTGAACAATATATGAAAGCTTGACACAAACTCAAAGTGAATATGAAAAACATATAATTATACAAAGCCAAGTCCGAACCATGATATACTCTACTCGATTACAGCTGTGTCGCTGCATTAAATAAAAATAATCACCCTCGAACTCCGACTCAAACACTACTATATCCATTGCGTCATAGTTCCTACTAATATATTGATTCATTTTGTTCTTATATCTCCTTTCTTTGATCCAAGGCATTTAAACCTATCACATGTAGTTTTGGTTTAATTTACAAGCAGTATATTAAAATTACTAGTTTGCATTTGTGTGATTTTATTGTTTTTATCAGCATGGCAATATACTTAATTTGGGTTCTATTTGAAGATATTATTTCTATGTGTGACGAGTTGTGGAAGCATTTTCTTTCTATGGCTTTTGCTAAGGAATTAGTGGCTTCATTTGTCAAGTAATAATGCCGTAAAAATTGTTTTTCATCTTCATTCTTTGGTGACTAGTTTCCGTGTTAGGGTTGGTGTAGCTCCAGTGGTGGACAAGATTAGAGAGAGTTATCTTAGATGGTTTGGTTACATTAAACGTCGACCATCAGATGATCCTGTTAGGAGAATAGATGTTTTGGATTCCACTTATGTTAAGAAAAACTGGGGTAGGCCTAAAAATATTTGGGCATATTGTATAAAAAAATGTTCTTAATCTGTTAGAATTAAATAAAAATATGACACCTAATAGGACACAATGGAGAAAAAGGATTCATGTAGCGAACTCCACTTAGTGGGATAAATACTTCTTGCTAGTTGCTGTTGCTTGCATCTGATATTTTTGCATGTTGGGAGACAGAAGCTTCCATCGGAGTTATCCTTTTTTGATACTTTATAAATAATTTGATTCATTTTTTTTTTGGCAAATAGAAGCTCTGACAACTTATTTTTGGTTGCTTACTGAAAGATTTTGATCTATACCCTTTATTCTTCATCTTTCTTTTTTTTAGTTTGTTTAAGTTGTCCTTAGTTATATGATTTAAATCCATTGAATAATTACTTTGAATCAAGGTTTCTAACCATGGCCTGCTTAGTATTTTCTCTCCAATTTTCATCATTTGTGTCTCTTTTCCAACATAGTTTTAACATCTTAATTTACATTAGAAAAAACGTGTAATATCTGCTTGGTTTTCCATTCAGAGGAAGCTTATACAAGATTCTTCATCGTCCTAATTGCCAAATTGATGAGCAGAGGAGGATCAAAATGGCGCTTGATGTGGTTTGTCTGCTTGCTCATTTGTTCCTTCCTCATGCCTCTGTTACACTATTTCTATTAAGTTTACATCTGTAACACTGCTGTTTTCTTTCTGCAGGCTAAAGGAATGAATTGTTTGCATACTAGTGCTCCAATAATTGTTCATCGAGATCTCAAATCACCAAATTTGTTGGTTGACAAAAATTGGACCGTAAAGGTAAATAGGCTCATGTCCGAAAACTAGAAAACTTTTCATGTCACGAGCTTTTACTCATGGAATCTATTTATCTTGATGTTAAATGTAATTTTTTTCTTTCTGTACTTTCATTGCTTGGCCATTAGCGCTTTAGAAAATGCATTATTGTATGCCATTAGGTATAGATGTGTTTCTTATTGAGATTATGAGAATTGTGGGAAATATTTTGTTAGCTTGATTAGCAAATACATTGAATGAAATCTTACGGACTACGAGAATACCAATTTGTTGGAGAAAAAACCTTTTGTTAACATTATTTTAGAATAAATTTTTTTAGGATGATGATTAAAATAAGAATTAAATATGAATTATACAATGAGTCATGGTTATATAATAGAATACTGTCTAAAAAAATCACATCTTTATTGAAGCCAATAACAATAAAATTTAGTGTTGGCAAAGGATAAATTTAAGATGTTTGTGTGGCAACGTGAAATAAATGGTTATATTCAAGGTATTATGACATTAAAACCTACTAAATCAAGGAAGTGAAAAGTAGACTTGGGGCTCATTGATCCTCAAGTAAGATGAGTAGATACATTTAATGTGGAAGCATCAGGCAAAACTGGGTTAGATTAAAGACAAATTGATTATAAGTTATAAAATAAGTGTAGAATAGCCTTAATACCTCATGCAATTCTCACAAGAATTTAAGGAGAATGCGTTCAAAAAATGAATCAAATTTGGTGATGATTATTAGGTGCATGAAACGTTGAAAATGCATTCGTCTGCTACTTTTGTGAAATAGTTTAATAGTTCTCAACTTACTCTATATTTGCCTTTACCAAGTGTGCTTCAATATGAAATTAGTTGACCAAAGTCGAAGCCAATTTTAGAAAATCTTTGAAAATTGCCTTGGATTATTTCAGTGTAAACCACACTTTCACAAGATACCAATTGAGAAGAGACTAAAATTTGATACTAACTGATTGATGTAAATATATAAATAAGCTAGTTAAAAGGCGGAGTCGTAAGGTGAAAATTTACTTATATATATTGTGAATTTTTACTTATATATATTGTGAGGCAAGGCAAGGTGAGCTGAGCCACAAGCCTTAAAATTGAAAATATGATTAAAATATAAATAGAAAACATTGACCAGGTGAAATTTGAAAATCTAAAGTCCTTAACCATATTATTTATATTCTAAGTTCATTTGACACAAACGTATACAATCATCCAAAATATGATGTCAAAAAAAAAAAAAAAAAAAAAGGCGAGATGCAATCAATATAAGGCTTTGGATGAGCGGCTAGCTGTTAAGGAAAATAAAGAGTGGCAAGAAAATATCTAGTGAAATGAGTAGAGATCTGTAGATGGATAGGGTGCTAAGGTGATGAAGGTGAGACGAGCTTAGATCTTCATTTTTTTATGAGCTTGTAGGAGATAAATCAATTTTGATGACNTAGTGGCAAGAAGATATCTAGTGAAATGAGTAGACATCTGTAGATGGATAGAGTGCTAAAGTGATGAAGGTGAGACGAGCTTAGATCTTCATTTTTTTATGAGCTTGTAGGAGATAAATCAATTTTGATGACTAAGCTATTTAGAACTTAAAACATACATAATATTTTATCTTTTTTTATTTAAATTGATAGAAATGATTTTTTATAATAGTTTAGAATTTTGAAATTGACAATACTGTTTAACTTATGTAAATTTATGGGACCTTGCTGACAAGTTTTAAATGGCGAGCCACAAACACCCTGGCATCTTGCTTTGGCCTATAGAGCATATGCCCCACAAGCTGAATACCTCGATTGTCCAAGGACAATTTAATTAGAGGCCAACTTTTTAAGATTTTGTTGTAATCCCATGATAGGGGGCCTAGAACAGATTTTTAAACGTTTAAGAAATACTTCTGGAAGTTCCCTATTGATCCGTTGATCAATTAAAGGTACCTTGAGTATTGTTATATGGTGTAGGTGGCTTTTTTGTTTTAATTTGATCATCTTCTTTCTGTTCCAGTGAACCAATTCAGTTTTCTAATTTTGCTTATTTACGGGACAGTTGGCTAAATTCTTTTTTGAACTTGCTAGGACTACAACCAGGTTCTTTATTTTGAACTAATTTCAGCAATTGTCCTTCGATTTCTGCATCTCATTTCTTGAAA
>JXCR01149106.1:198653-233888 GCA_002079205.1 Phalaenopsis hybrid cultivar
TTTTTTTTTTTTGAAAACGTAAATTTTCAAATATTGAAGGGTATGAGTTTTCAATGACCGACTTGACAAATATCAAGTGCAATCATCTCATTACATCTCATCAATAAAGTATTTGGTTATTTTAAACTTTAAGTGACATATCTACGGCAAAGGCTAGGAGTCAGATGGGGAGCAGTGTCCAGCCCTGTAGATTGAAAATCGTTATTGAGATGTTTTTTCTAAGAAAATTGGATTGAATTTTATTGCAAGATTTCAGGTTTAGTTATGAGCAAAATCATTACAGGAGTTAATATAAAAACATACATATGCATTCTAAATTGACTCCACCATAGAAGGAAATTTATTCCTGAACAAACTTCGCGATATGGCAACCTTATCTTTATATTTAAAGATAATTCCGTCAAAATTTATATTAATCCGCACTTAATTTATTTTAAAATTTAAACTTGTAGTTATCCTCCTGTAAACTTGATCTCCATTTTGCCTGATCTCATTTATATGATGTTTGATTCATCATGATTTCTCTCATGGACTTTTGGTGACATCTTCGATCTCAACCCTGTGATGACCATTATAGCTGGTCTCCAAGAAATCAGGTTATCTGAAATCAAATGTCATGATCCCTTCATGATTTGATGTTTGAATTATGCGGGTAGCTTCATTATAAGTTTCTTTTCAATAGATGGTTGGATTTACCATTCCTTTTATGGTCTTATCACTATTTTATATTGCCTTTGAGGCAAGCCTGAAAATTGATTTTTAATACGCATCTAGAAGCAAAATGGTGGTCGTTTGTTCTGGTGTTCTATCCATATTTCTAAAGACTATCCCTGAGTTTGTGGGGATTTAAACTTCAGCATAGGTTTTTTTGGCCTACCTACCTGTCTGTCTGTCTGTCTGTCTGTATATATATATATATATATATAGTCTCATTTTTTTTCCATATTAGCATAATCATCTCTCAAGCATCTGTTGGTGAGCTCACTAGTTAGCGATGTTGGCGCATTGTTTCGTCATTTTGACTGTCTTTGAATATTGCACATGTGCTGTTATGTGCACCTTTGAAAGGTGCAGTGTTTTGTATATTGTACCATATGTTATGGAAAAAAATATTACATCAGGACTCCAATCGCAATGCGCCACGTGTACGGTCCGGCCCCGCCATGCATTAAACTATTTAGTTTTTATTATTCAGTGGGTTCGGAGTGTACACGTGACATTGTGATTGGAGTTCTAATGCAATTTTGCATCTAGATTACTGCTCTAATATTTTTTGTGTGCTGTCATGTGCACTTAAACAAACATTTACGGAATGGAGGGTTAGTGTTTGGTTTTTGGGACATTTACATATATACCCTCCAATTCCTATATATTTACATACCTAACAACTAATTTGGACATTTTACATTTATACCACCAAAATCTTTCAGATCTCATAAAAAAAGCCACTATCTTAACTTTTAAAAAGGGAAGTGCACATTTTTTTTATGTGTGCATAATGTGGTATATATATAACAATGAATTTTAGGTGTTAGACATGTGAATACATAGGAATTACGTTGCATTTATGTACATCTTCCTTTGTTTTTTGTTTATAAAGGCATATATACCTTTCATGTGATGTCTCATTTCCAAGGACAAATAATTGATTGGGAACTTGGATTTTTTGCTTTAAAATGATTTAAACAGCTGCGGTTTGTTTTATTATTTTTTATTTCCTCTTGTGGTGCTCTTGGTGTTTGTAGGCTTATATTGATCCAATGTCTGCAGGTTTGTGATTTTGGCCTTTCACGCTTAAAGCACAGTACTTTTCTGTCATCTAAATCTACTGCTGGAACAGTGAGTACCATTCTCAATATCAAGTTGTTTTATCACATTTTTGTGAATGCTTCCTTAGTATTGGCAAGCTTGGTAAACCTCATTACATTTTTCTTATGAGCTAAATACAAATTCTTTTTCCTATCAGCCGGAGTGGATGGCACCAGAGGTTTTACGTAACGAACCATCCAATGAAAAGTAATTTCTTGGCTGATTCCATTTTATTGTGTTGTCTTATTTTGCTTAATGACGTGTATTATTCTGCATCATTTTAGTGGTTTTTTATATATTAGTCTGCATGAATATTTTAATTACTCTTTTTAGTTACCTAGATGGAAATTGTCATTTGATTAAGCGCAGAGGGCATATTTTCTTTTTGTTGATGCTCACAGTTTGAAAAGGCCTTGAGAGGGCTAGATAAACTTTTTAGCTTTGTATTCAATTGAAATATTTTATGTTAGCAGATGCGGGCAATCTTTTTTCAAAATGTCAGGCTAGAGTTAGAATATAAAACATGCAAAATAGAAGCAGGAAAAATAAAATAGTTGTCATGTATACCACCTATAATTAGGAAAAACTTGAACCACATCTTGGCCCTCAATTTTCTTTTTTCTGCTTTGTAGTGTTTCGATTTTTTTAGTAGCGTTTTGATTCATTATTTAAAATATCATTTCTTGTCTCAAGTGTTTTAAAATTGTTTTATTTGAAATTTCCTTCTATGGAACTATAGGGTCATTAAAATGCAATTTTGATAGTTGACAATTGACATGATGAAATTTACTGATTGAAAATTATAGTGAGTTATGTTATATCGGTGATTCTGTTTAATCATAATTGTAAAAGATAGCTTCCTATCTCTGCATCACAGAGTAAAGCCATATTCTATTTCCATTGACTTCTTTCGTGGGTTTCGAGTAGGAAAAGGATATGTGTAGGCAGATGCTTTACCTGTCAGCGTTAAATTTTCACAGGAGAGTCCTCATGCTGTATGATTTTGCATGATGATTTCACTGTGCGGGTGGAAGATGGGCAGGGTGGGCCATGCTTGCGGTTTCACTGGTCATCTTACTGCTAGGATAGTTCTTCTGCTAATTTTGGCTCTACAATAAATGAAATATTACTTATGTAATTTATTATACTGATACAACAACAAGCCTTTATCCCACTAAGTTGAGTCAGCTACATACATCGTTTTTCTCCATTGTGTCCTATTGAGTGTCAAGCTTAATCCGATCAGGCAAACTTTCCATTCCTCTATATGCCAAACCTAGCCACCGAACTGAATAAGAATTTTGTAAATTAAAAAACATGCAGTGCAAGGTCCAAACTGGATTTTTCCTTGAAAATACAAAATGAATATTTGTTTTAAAAATATCTTGGAACAGGGAATTACGATGGGTGGGAACCTCGGCTGAAGGTTGCATCCAATCGCGCCAGTGCCTTTTGTTGCATCAATCGCGACAGCCTTTCGGGTAGAAGGTGATTCAAGTGTCTATGGGAATGAACGAGTTGATTATGGGGTGAAGCTAAACTTATGGGAGAAGAGGGAAATCTGTATGGGCCGAGGAAGGAAACTCAAACACCACTTCATGGGTGGAGTGAACTTCAGTCGAGAAAATTAAGAAATAGACTTATGCATAAGGAAGCTAAAGATATCGATCTTTGAAGGAGAGGATACCTATGGTTGGATTTATCGTGTGGAGAGATATTCTGTTATTAATTGGCCGACGAAGGAAAAAAATTGATGGCGGCACCTAGGGGTGCAAACAAGTCGAGTCGAGCTCGAGCCACCCCTGACTTGAGCTTGAGCTTGATTAATTTAATCGGTTCGAGCTCGAGCTTAGTTCTACGAGTTCGATCCGGCTTACGAGGCAGCTTGTTTAACATGAAATAGAGAAAAAATATTAATTTAAGCTAATGTTATAATTAAATGATAAATGGAATGAGCATTTATGAGATAAATAATAAAAAACTACTTGATATAAAATGTAAAATATCAGTTACAATTTTTTTAAATAATTTAAAGAATTTTTTTTTGAATTTTAATATATTTTAGGTATATTTTTTATTAGTTATTTTTTAAACGAGTTGACTCACGAGTTAATGAGTCAGAGCTAGATTGAGCTTGGTTTGTTAGCTCATTAAGCTCAGTTCACGAGCCATTTATTCAGTCGAGCTTGTGTCGGCTCACGAGCTGGCTTGACTCAGGGCCTGTTTGGGGTAGCTTAAAAGTGTGGCGGCGTTTTGAAAATGCCGCCTCATTGTTTGGTTATCACGTTTGAGCAGCATTTTTTGAATCCGGGTTTTATATTTTGTATTACACGCGGACCGCGGGTATATCCTCGCGATCCGCGTTCGGCCTCGAAGCTTTTACACATTTGCCCTCGCAAAATAGTCCCGCGGCATCCCTAACCTTCCTTCGAACTGCGTCGGTTCTGCCTCCGTCGATACCCGAATTCGTTTCGCAGGTAAGGAATGTCTTCTCCTCCCTCCGCTCCTCCTTCCTCTCCCCCATTTCACCGAATGGCTTCTTGATTTTAGACTTTGCGGTGAATCTGGAATGGGTAAAAACCTAGATCCAGCTGTTGGGAGGCAAGTATTGCTCGTGTAAATGTAGATCCACTATTTCGTGTAAACCATCCTTGCATCTGAGATGGAGCCTGTTGGTTCCAGCATCAGGGAAGCTTCGATATGCAAGCATTTGAGATGGGCAAACATTTTTGATAGGGCTGCATCACTGTCTCTTTCAGGAGCAAAAGGAAGTATTTTATGCCATTTGGTTTTCTCCTTCTGCAGCAAATGACAATATGGAGACTTTACTACCAAAGCTTTCTTTTGGCTTTAGAATTTTCAACTTGTTCTCAATTAGAGATATCTGCACTAGCATGATACTAAAAACTGGCTTCATAAGTTGCATCTTATAAACTAGGAGATAAAGATGCTGCTAGTAAAAGCAATATTCAGTAGGAGCAATTATTTTTAATGTTTCTTATCCTCTTGATACTCTATTTATTAAGAATTTCATGAGTCACGAACTTCTTGCATTTCCTATCTTATCCGAGACAGTGGAATTGGTCTAATATCAACTACCACTTATTTTTGTATTGATTTCTACGTGGAACTTTATTTGAGGGCTGTGGAGCTTTTTGGATGTGAAATATGATGAAATTAGACAGTAATAGATATGTGAATATGATTCTCCTGATTTTTGAATTGCTGGTTGGCTGTTCTAGGCATGACAGAAATTGTTCTTTTGGAACACTTTCTTGGGGCATCAGATGATGCGAAATAGTTCATTTTGACCATTAAATACTTAAGCATTGTAAACAGAGTGAGCAGGTCTTCTTTGTTTTTTTAGAGAGCTAATTAATTGTGTAAATGAAGAACAAATTTGATGGTATTTTCTTGTCTTAACATTTGATCTTTAATTTTGTTGAGAAAATAACAAATTCTGTTACACAGATTATTCATTCAACAACAACAACACAAATTATTCATTCAACTAAAAAAATTGCAAATAAGCTGTTTACAAAATGCACAAACCAAACAACTAAACAATTTATTCAGAACAAGGGCAAAATGGTCATTTTTCCGGAATCAGCTATTTTCCAAACACACAAACCAAACAACCAGACAGATTATCCGGATAAGCTGCTCATCAGCAGAAGCTAGATAAGCTGCAGCTGCCCCAAACAGATCCTCACTTACATCCCTAACGACAACCTTGTGTTTCGAAGAGAAGGCTTTAGCATGGTATTAATAGAGAGAACAACGTCAACCAATCAGAGTTGAAAAGAATTTAAGGGTTGATTGATGGAGCTTTTCAGAACTGCACGGGAGGGGATTTACACGAGTAGTTATTTGCATTGTTTTAGGAATGGTCCGTCATGTATTATATGGATGCATGTAAAAGCTATTCGACCGTTTGAGAGGGATATGAAATGTAATATTGGAAGGAAACTTCATGAAGTGGTTGAAGCTAAAGATTCGGGCAACATTTTGTCTGTTGAGGTCACGAGGATTGGGGAAACTATGGAATTAGCGCAATTGATGAAGATAAAAATGTAATTGAATGGATTAATAGGAGCAACATAGTTGGAGCGCCATATCAAAATGCTTTAACCACGTCAGTACCAAAAAATAAAATATTAGGATTCCAGAGAAAGGCTCCATGGGACATGAATAATCGTCCATGACTGGGAGTGATCTCAAACGTTTTACAGAGACAAAGATTCAAGAGAAGTGCACCAATGGGCTATTTTTTTTAATGTGATGAGAAGTTTGCCTCAGGTTACCGTTGCAAGTATCGGATTTTGTAGATTTTCGCAGTGTGTGATGAGAATACGAGGGATGAAAAGATAGAGGAGGTTGTGGTGGAGGAGGAACACACTCACTTGAATTTGTAGGAGTTTCATTGAACACATTGATGGGGTTCACACCAAACCACACTATGAAACATTGGGGGATAGATTGGGGAGCAGGACATAGTGGTGTTGGTAGATAGTAGTGCCGCCCACAACTTCATCTTCATTCAAGTAGTGGAGCAATTGGTACTTGAGATGATCGACACAAGAAACATGTAATGATGAGGAAGGGATTGATGGAGAAGAGTAGAGGAGTTTGTAAAGGTCTGATTTCAACATTGCAAAATATTCAGGAGGTTGAGAAAAATTTCCCTTTGGATTTAGGGATCATTAATATTATAATGGGTATGAAATGGTTGCAATCCTTAGGGGAGACATGTATATTAGGAACTCATGACAATGGAGTTTTAAGAGGGAGACAAGAGGGTAGTGATTCGTGGTGACCTAGTTTGTGCAAGATCTTTGTGACACTAAGGCCATGATTAGAGAAATTCATGAATTAGGGTTTCGATTCTTGATTGAGTTGCATAGCATAGAAGAGATACATGATACAGAGTTGGCAAAGATTTCGACACCAGCCCAATGGCTCTTACAATAGTTTGCAAAAGCTTTCCAGTTGTCTTGCAGATTGACTCCTTGGAGGAAACATGAGCATACGATAAACCTGTGATCAGGGGTTTCTCCCATCAATGTGTGATCATACCATTACCTATAAGTGCAGAAGGACGAGTTTTAGGGATTGATCCGAGAAATGTTCGAGGCAGGGTCCTACAAACTAGTGTGAACCTGTTTTCTAGCTAGGTCTTGTTAGTGAAAAAGAATGATGGGAGTTGGTGTTTTTATATGAATTATCAGACATTGAATAAGAAAATTGGCACCTGACAAATTTCCTATCTCGATTATTGATGAGCTGCTCGATAAGTTGTTTGGTGTTGCAATATTTTCTAAGATGGATTTGAAGTCAGGATACCATCAAATTCAGACGCGGACATCGGATGTGCACAAGCTGCTTTTCAAACTCATGAGGGTTTCTACAATTCTTTTATTATGCCATTTATGCTCACCAATGCTCCAACTACATTTCAATTACTGATGAACAAAGTGTTTTCGCCTTTCCTCTAGAAGCTTATGATGATGTTCTTGACGATATTCTAGTATACAACCGCTCCTTGGAAGACCACATTGTTCCAAGGTGTTGAGAGTACTTGGTGAGCACCAGTTCTATGCTAAATTGAAGAAGTGTTTGTTTGCCTAATTGATGTTGGAGTATTTAGGACATATGGTGTCAACTGTAGGGGTGTCGACGGATTAATCGAAGGTGGCGGTTATGCAGGATTGGACAGTATACAAAACCTTGACGGGGTTTAGAGGATTTATGGGATTTACATGATACTGTTGGAAGTTCGTGAAAGGTTGCAGCTCAATTATGCGGCCGTTGACAGAGCAATTGAATTAGGATAACTTTTTGTGTGGGGAGCGACGACCCAGACTTTGAGAAGTTAAAAGACGGCTATGATAAGTGTACCAGTGCTGGCGTTATCTGACTTCAGTGAACCTATCATTTTAGAGACGGATACTTTATAGGCTTTCGGTTAGGCACAATCCTTATGCAGTGTCAGTGATCCATCAATTATTTTAGTTAAGTGTTGTCTTTGAGAGCCAAAGTCAAGTCAGTTTATGAGCGGGAGCTTATGGTGATTTGTGCTTGCTATTTAAAAATGTCGACCATACTTGGTGGGATGACATTCTATAACACACAAGGATTAGCACAACCTTAAAATTCTTGTTAGAATAACATATGATGACTGAGAAACATCAATGGTGACTATCTAAACTAATGGGGTATGAATTTGAGGTTCAGTATTTTTCAATATTAAAGAATATGGCCGTTGATGCCTTATCACGACGGATGGAGGAACTTCATTTGTTGGCATTATCAGTCCCTTTAGTTTTAGATTGGGAGGTCTTGAGGCAAGAGAGTGAGACAGATGAGGAATTGGGCAAGATCCAATTGACTTTATTGAATGGTCAGAGCAACTATCCCGATTATTCATTGAATGAACAATGTTTACTATATTAGAGATACTATGTATTATCTCGAAATTCAATACTCATACCAAATTTTTTATGGGAGTTTCACGACAGCATTATCGAGGATATTTAGGTGTGCTCAAAACATATTGGAGGATAGCACTTGAATTGTATTGGACAAGAATGAAAAAAGATATGGATGACATGATTTCAAGGTGTGATGTATATCAACGGCACAAGTAACATGGCATTAGGGTTCGGGGTTTGCTGCAACCTCTAGCAATACCTGAGAATTTATATGAGGAGGTGTCGATGGATTTCATTGAAAGCTTATCTCAGTTAGAAGAAATTATAGTTATCTTGGTGGTGGTGGATCAGTTTAGCAAGTATGCTCATTTTATACCTCTACATCATGGATCAGTTTAGCAAGTATGCTCATTTTATACCTCTACATCATTCTTATGCTGCTGTTTTTGTTGTTGTTATTTTAATATTGGAGGTTTTTCTTTTGCACGGGATTATATAATCGATACTGTCGGATCGAGACAAGGTCTTTTTGAGTCATTTTTACAGGGAGCTGTTTAAAATGCAAGGGACCATGTTGAAGAAGAGGACACCGTTCCACCGATGGGCTGATGGACCTTTCGATGTGGAGACTTATTTGTGTTTCTTTTTATCCGACACACCTTAGCAATGGGCTAAATGGTTATTTTGGGCAGAATAATGGTACAACACCTCATATCATACAAATTCTTAGACCACTCTTTCTAAAATCTTGTATGGCCGTGATCCACCCCATTTGATGCAATATGGACACATGACTACGCCGATGTCTTTGGTGAATCAGTACTTAGAAGTGAGGCGGGGTGCTGGCAGAATTTAAGGGACATTTATTGAAAGCTCAACTATTTATGAAGAAACAAGTTTAAAGACATTGAAGGGATGTGCGGTTTGCAGTAGGAGATATGGTGCATCTAAAACTTTGACCCTACCGGCATAAAATTTTGGCTAGATGCAAGAATGAGAAGCTCTCCCATACTATTGATCCTTATGAGATCACCATGCATGGTCACCTTTGTCGAGACTCCATTTAGTGTTCCAAATATCGTAGCTAAGATGTACTATTGGTGATAATGTGCCATCTTTTTTGCCTACCTCTATTTTGACTGAGTATAAGGAAGCTCTTTTGGTGCCACTTGAGTTAAAGGGGTGCGTTTGGAGTCGACGAATTGTTGATTAAATGGAAAATATTGTCAGATTATGACGTCACGTGTGAGCCATATGAGTTGATCTAATAATAGTTTCCTCTCTTCCACCTTGAGGACAATGTTTCTTATTGGGAGGGCAGTGATGTTAGACTTGCACCTACGACACCTTCCGCATGTTGCATCATTGAGTCGAGTAGTCCCATACCCATGTGGAGCCGAAAAAATTATTTGAAGGCCTATTTTTGGCGTAAGATTAAAAGGGAATTTAGTCATTTGTTAGTTATTATTGTTAGGCATAAATATGGCTCAGGGTTAGGGTATGTGATTGTTGTCTTAAATTTTAGGAGTTGGGGCTTGGGAGAGAATTGTCTATTTCTCGAATTGTAGGTTTATCTTTTATGCATTTGGGACTGTATTGTTTTGTGCCGATAGAATAAAATATTTTATTTGCCCGAATCTCTCGTCTCCTTCCTATCACAGTCCAGAAAGCAAATCACAAAAAAGCCGCCTTAAACGATCTCAAAGTTATCATCCAAAAACAACCCGTTTTGTGTTGAGGTTAAATCATATCACTTTGTGGAGGTTCAGATTTTATAAACCCCTTAAATAACTTGTACTTCTACAAACTAGCCTTTGCTTGATTGTCAAGTCCCAGAATACCCTCCAGCAACTTTCTAATATATCTCGTCTCCCCCCGTTTTATATTTTCTGTCTCCTCTGTTTTTGACTTCCCTATTTTATGAGCAGGTATTTATGGAATAATTGGCATCTTTTACCCCTATTTAAGTTTATAAATTATGAAAAAGCCTTTATATAATATCATCCCTCAAAATGATTCTCTGTTGTATGTTACACAGATGTGATGTCTATAGTTTTGGAGTCATCCTATGGGAGCTTGCAACACTGCGCAAACCTTGGAGCNAAAATCACAAAATAGCCGCCTTAAACGATCTCAAAGGTATCATCCAAAAACAACGCGTTTTGTGTTGAGGTTAAATCATATCACTTTGTGGAGGTTCAGATTTTATAAACCCCTTAAATAACTTGTACTTCGACAAACTAGCCTTTTTGTTTGATTGTCAAGTCCCAGAATACCCTCCTGCAACTTTCTAATATTTCTTGTCTCCCCCCGTTTTATATTTTCTGTCTCCTGTTTTTGACTTCCCTATTTTATGAGCAGGTATTTATGGAATAATTGGCATCTTTTACCCCTATTTAAGTTTATAAATTATGAAAGAGCCTTTAGATAGTATCATCCCTCAAAATGACTCTCTGTTGTATTTTACACAGATGTGATGTCTATAGTTTTGGAGTCATCCTATGGGAGCTTGCAACACTGCGCAAACCTTGGAGCGGTATGAACCCAATGCAGGTTGTTGGTGCCGTCGGCTTCCAGAATCGACGGCTCGAAATTCCCAATGAAATCGACCCTCTAGTATCCAGAATCATTTGGGAATGCTGGCAAATGTAACTTTTTTTTTGTTTACATAAAAACACATAAATTTACATCCTTCTTTCTCACTTTTATGACTCATTTTATTTCTATTTCAGGGAACCAAGCTTGCGCCCTTCTTTCGCGCAGCTCACAACCGCTTTAAAGTCCTTGCAGCGCCNGCCCTATTCATATCACATAAAAAAATACCATCTTTTTAACTTTTTAAGAAGTGATATACATATTTTCATGTATATAGCTAAGGTGGCATGTATGTAAGAAATTGAAGTTAGGTGTCATGAATGTAAATATAAAGGAATGGAGTGGTGGATATGCAATTCTTGAATTATTGTTTTCTGATTATTTGATGTGGGACTAATGCATTCATACTTTGCACGCCATGCTCATGTTGGTTTTATGTAGGGGTGATTGATGTATGTTGATGTGCAGATTAATAAGTTATGGGCACAAGTAATGCATGCATGAGCAATGGGTCATATTCAAATTATAAAGAGTGATTTTAGATTTAAGTGGAAATTATATATTTTTAATTCATGACATCGACATAATTTTTTATAATATCTCTCTAATGTGTGATTAGGGGTGTAAAAGAGCCGAACACGTGCTCTGCATGATTTTAGATTTAAGTGGAAATTATATATTTTTAATTCATGACATCGACATATTTTTTTTATAATATCTCTCTAATGTGTGATTAGGGGTGTAAACGAGCCGAACACGAGCGAGCCATGCTTAGCACGTGTTCGGCTCTTATATTTCGAGTTCAAAAAGTGTGTTCATGTTCGACTCGTTTGCTTAACGAGCCGAACACGAGCTGTTCACGAACAAAGAATCTTTTATCACACACTTTTTACTTCTCAAAAAGTGTGTGATAAAAGAGTGATATTACTGACTCCATTTTTTTTCCTATAAATTTTGCTTCTCTATATTGAATTTAATTTATAAAATGTGTTGAAAATATAATATTTTTCTAGGGGGTTTGAAATATTTCAATATTCTTTTTATAAGTATGTTAGAGTCATTAAAATTGATGTGAGCTAGAACAATTATGATGATTGATAAAGGTTGAGTTTATTATCATAACATTATTAAAAATTCTAACATGCATATACAAATAACTTATATTTTTTATATAAAAAATAAATAAAAGAAAATCAAGGGTCCTACTTCAATTGGAATATATCCATTATGTTATTTGAAGCTACAATGATGCTTGAATCTCCTTGATCACTTAATTGCAACTATTTCTCAATCTCTCCTCCATATGGTAAGCACCTAAATTTATATCTTTTTAGTTGAGATCACACTTCCTTAGTCCACTTGGTCTCCCTTCGTCTCATGAGATCAAATTAGCTAATTACCCACCTTCTTTTAACTTACGATGGTCTTCCTTGATTGTCCTTAAAGCCTACCGATGACTTAGGTTCGATTGTTATTCACTTGGTCTTCCCTCCTTACACGAGAATGATCAAGTTGACAATGACTATCATCTTCTAACTTTTGATATTCCCTTTTAACTATTATCAAACATTTTGTTACCAGCTACCGACTATCAACCATTGATGTGCGATGTTTTTTCTTATTGGTTGCTAGTTTGTTATTCTATTGAGATAATGACTGAGTTAATTGAACTCAATGGACTTATTTTTAATGTTCTTTGTAGCATTGCTAAATGTCCATCAATGGTTAACATTTATCTTTAATTGTGGATGTTGAAAACAAACCTCTAAGTCACACATTCTCTGCACCTCCCATCTTAAAAGGTGAAAAACCATGCTAATTGCTCACCATTACTTAACTCTTAATGTATCATGTTAATCATTGCTCAATGCTTGCCAACAATCGATGTGTGTTAGACATTAACATCTGTTGCTCTTATTTCTAGCTTTTTGATTTCTTCTTCTATTGGGATAACAAATAAGTTGAACATCAATCAAAATCTTACTTTTTATGCTTTGTATCTAAAATAATTTAATGTTTGCTAAATTAAGGCAAACATTCAATTTCAATTATTTATCAACATTGGATGTCATCTTTCTAGTTATTTAATCTCCTTCTGTGCATAGAACAATCGAGCTGCTATCGTTAGTCATCTCACTTTTAATGTTTCTTTTTCAATTATCATTTAAAAGTTGTTCTAATATCTATCATCAACTCACATTTTACACCTATCTTTTTGATTGCCCTATTCCTACTCGTATGGATAACAACTAAGTTAATTACATGCATCCTCAAAATTGTGAGGCCTACATCTGTCAACATGTATTGTTTGATGATATCTCTAATCAAATAAAATGTTTAATAGAATTATAAGAGACATTTTCTATAATGTATATCAATTATATTGTATTAATTTCTTTCCATTTTGGTGGAATGATGCTTTTATGATCCTTGACTCATATTAATGATATTATTTTAATTATCATGTTTGTTTGTTTTTTAAAATTTTTTTAATATATAAAATCACATGTATCGTTTGAACATTCCACTTATATAATTATGCTTGAGATTTTCATATTACTTTTAGTTATTTGATTATTTAATGAATTATCTCTAGTGTCCTAATGTATTCAACATGCAACACTAGTGAAAACTACAACTAATTAAAAATAAAGGGTATAAAATGAAGGATATATGTACACATTGAAGTTTAGGTGTTGCAGATATAAATACAATGTACACAAACTAAAGTTATTTTCATGGCCTGTTGTAAGTGCTAATGGGCCTTTATGGCCTACTAGATCTATTTTTTTTTTTCAAAACATGAATATCTTCAAAATGCTATGAGCTCATATAATTGGCGAATTGTATCCGCCGACCATATATATCGATGTGATAGCAACAAACTATTCTCATTGAAAAGGTCTAACGAGTTCTTCCACCAAGCTCTCCTGCAATGCCAGGATCCTCCGTTGAGCTCACTTGCATATGCCAAGCTCTGCTGTTTTCATTCATTTCTCCTTTCATTTTTAAAGAAGCCACTAGTTTTTTTTATCTTCATATACTTCTCTTTTTCGAATAAATAAGTCTCTTCCGAATCATGTGAATGATTAGGAGAAGAGAGGTATCAGAAAAGGGGGACATACGAAAAAGATGGACAAACAAGAGAATGAACGTAGATAACCTCCTAGTGGCAAAGCTCACAAGGAAATGTCAAGCATATACGTCCAAACAAGATCAGATCAAAATAGTTTGTGCCAAATATCAGTAAAAGAATGCCTACAATTGCTATCAACAACTAGAGATTCAGGTTTGTTAGCCTGTTGTGAAGTTTATAGTGCTCTCAAGGGGACTTGGTTAATTATATCTTAGAGGTTGCCCGAGAATACTCTTGATCCAAAGGACTTTTACTTACATTAGTGGTTAGGACTAGCACATGGCTATAAAGGATGATTATTTCATATGGGAATGCCTCGATGCTTTCGATGCTCCTGCTAAGCCATGGATTGGAGAGTGAGTCTCTCACGATCCCCACATAAGTAGCATACTGATCGGCATACAAAGCCTGCAAATAGTCGAATCATCCCGACGTGGAGTTTCAATATGTCAAAGAACATCTAGGTCATAAGGGCAGAGGACAAATCACCGAATCCCAAACGGGCAGAACCTCATCAGTAATCGGGCCATCGAGATGATACCAATGAAGGCACAATGAACGACAGGGCTCAACAGAAGTAGTCAAAGGAAGGAAGGTGTAATTATTAGAAGGAAGAGGAAGCCAGGTAGGGTACCGCAGACCTGTCAACACAAGCCACTAGGACTATAAGTCTACCGGTCATGAAAGTAGTCAATCCAATACGTCTAAAAAACTCTGATTAGCAATTCTTGAATTCTGTCTTCCACCGGGATCTCAGCAGCCCTAAAGTTATATGAAGGAAACTCTATCCTATGACTATCTGGTGGAGCTCCAAGAGGTAGAACTTATACCCCTGAAATGACAAGGACGCCGATAAAAAAGAAGAGAAAGTGAGATTCAGCTACAAAGCTGAAAACACTCCAAAAAAAGGACTCACCATGTCTGGGTCGAGGAGCCTTCTAATGACCTAAGCACACTATATAACAACCTAAGTAGAAATCTATACTGGGCCAGTCTGGATGGAGACTTGTAAATGATATAGTTATCTAGAGCGTTCTTTATATATTGTGAAGTTTTTCACCATCTTTAGCATCTAATCTATTATCGAGATCACTAAAAGCTATTTTTTTAATGTCAGATATTGTTTTTTTAGGCTACCTATGTGCCATGTTTTTTTTAAATTCTCTAAGCTTTTACATATAAAACAATTTTTATAACATTATTTCTTAAATTTTATATTTTCTTGTACATTATTATTCCACCACAATATTTTTAGTTATAGAAATTTTTTTCTTTTAATTCTTCAAGTACATCTTTTGTCACTTTTTTTATAGTGTTTGTTATTTTATTTCACATCAAATTCGTTTCTTCATGAACAACCCAAATCTTAAAATCTTGAAGTTTACTAAAAAATAATTTTATTTGTGTCTTTTAGGTATCTCAATTTAATTCTATGATAATTATTTCTAATATTAATTATTTTACAACTTTTTATCTTAAAATCTGGAACTAATAATCGATGTTGAGTACTTAAATTCTCACTTGGAATGACCTTAAAATCTCTACATTCTCGACAATCTCTTCCTTTCTTAAGAAAATAATCAATTTGTGTTTTATTAGATCTATCCTTATAAGTAATGATATGCTCATCTCTTTTCTTAAATAAAATATTAGAAATAAATTATACAATAAAGCAAAATTTAATATGCCTTTACCTTCTTCATTAATTACTCCAATGCCGTAGCCACCATGAATATTTCTAAAATCTTCTACCACTCTACAGACATGTACATTTAAATCTCCTCCAATATATTTTTTTTTCAAGAGGTTGTATTAATTTTTCTAAGTCATTTTAGAATTTTTCTTTAGAATATATATCTAAACTTACTTGAGGAACATAAAAACTTAGAATATTAAAAATCTTAGTAGCAACAACAATCTTAAGTGCTATAATTTTATCTCCTATTCTATTAATTTTGACAACATTATATTTCAAACTCTTATTTATAATTAGACCAACACCAGTTCTAGTGCGAATCTTATCTCAATACCAAAATTTAAAATTTAGGCTATCAATTTCCTTAACATTTTCTCCAACCCATTTAATTTCTTGAATATATAATACATTTATCTTTCTGTTATCATAATATCAACTAATTCCATTGATTTTCCTGTGAGAGTACCTATTTTCTAAGACCCATCCTAATATTAGTTTCATGAACTAACTTCTTTACCTGCATTCTTCAGTAATGTGGAAACTCTTGCTTATTTGACACTATGCCCAGACGCTGGTATAACGACCACTGAACACTTCTCATTATATTCAGGTCAAACATCATATTACTTCCAAGGGACACCCTAACATTTACACAACGATAAAAATGATTAATGTCATGATTTTTCGACAAATTTTACACTGGTTGTCGACTACATATCTCAACCGTCCACTTTTCAAATCTGAAACTTGGGATCCATCAATGAAACAGGGGACATCGTAGAATTTACACAATGATAAAAAAGATTCATGTCATTTTTCGACAAATTTAACACTGATTGTCGACTACATATTTCAACCCACCACTTTTCACATCTGAAACTTGGGACCGAGCAATGGAAGTGTTAAGAAAATAAAATAAAAATAAAAACAAAATATGCCAAAAATAAAAATACACTAACAATAAAAACAAAAAAGATCCCGAAAGGCCCTTGAATGTTAAAAAATAATAAATATGTTTTTATAATTAAGCAATCTTCTCTTATATGTAATTTGACATGTTAAGAATGACTAATAATAATAAACAAATTTAAACTTTATTTTAATTACAATATTCACAAATTTTTTTTTCCAAAATTAAATTTAAATTAAATTAATACATCTAAAAATCAATATACATTGATAAATAGTCAAAAAACCTCCCTTAAATTTACTAATTAGCAAAGCTAAGGAGGAGAACAACCACTTAATAAAATAATCAATTATTCAAAAAAAAAAAAAAATAGTGTAACTCCCCTATGAGAAGGAAAAGTGCAGCAACTTTGAATGGTTCCAAATGTATTACATTATTACTGTCAAAATATAAATATTTTTTTCATATTTACATTTAAATATTACAAAACAAACCTTCTGAAATATATTTTATTTAATTAAAAAATAGCTTTGAAATTGAAAAAAATGGGGCATCAGAGGGCTTCAGGTAGAAGGAGAAAACTGATTCATCCATCTTTGAGCTGAAACATAAGAAACCAAGCCTTTATATTTTTCTTACATTTAAGTATTACATCAATGATATGGTCTTGCAATATAAATTAAATTTATCATTGTCCAAAATAAAAATATAAATTACTTGATAACTTGGTACTAATGTGCATAAAATCACAATCATAAACTTAAATCATACACTTCAAATAGTGATGCAATAGAAAAGTAAAACCAATAAGAAATGATTTATAAAGCCTAAATCTGAACTGATTGCTTAATTTACTTCAATAAATTTGCAATATAAGTTCTAGTTAAGTTTTAGTGAATTGCATTTAACTCCCATCAAATTCAATAATTTTGCAATCTATGTTGGTCAAAAGTTCATCACAACATCCCNTCCTTGTATATTTGACCATATGCCTGGACACTGGTGTAGCCACCCTTGCACACTTCTCACTGTATTCAGGGCATATGTCATATAGCTTCCAGGGGATGCCGTAGCTTCTACACAATGATAAAAAGATTCATTATCATGATATTTCGACAAATTTATGCTGGTTGTCGCTACCTAAAACAACCCTCAACTTTTCACATTCGGGGCTTGGGACCCAATAATGAAAATGTTAAAACAAAAATAAAAATAAAATATACCAAAAATAAAAAAATAAAAAATACACTAACAATAAAAACAAAAAAGATCCCAAAAGGCCCTTGAATGTTAAAAAATAATAAATATGTTTTATAATTAAACAATGTTCTCTTAGATGTAATTTGACATGTCAAGAATGACTACTACTAATAAAAAATTTTAAACTTTATTTTAATTACAATATTCACAATTTTTTTTTTATTTCAAAATTAAATTTAAATTCAATTAATACATGTAAAAATCAATGCACATTGAAAATAGTCAAAACACATCCCTTAACTTTACTAATTAGCAAAGCTAAGGAGGAGAACAACCACTTAATAAAATAATCAATTATTCAAAAAAAAAAAAANGCAATGTTCTCTTAGATGTAATTTGAAATGTCAAGAATGACTACTACTGATAAAAAATTTTAAAATTTATTTTAATTACAATATTCACAATTTTTTTTTATTTCAAAATTAAATTTAAATTCAATTAATACATGTAAAAATCAATTTACATTGAAAATACTCAAAACACATCCCTTAACTTTACTAATTAACAAAGCTAAGGAGGAGAACAACCATTTAATAAAATAATCAATTATTCAAAAAAAAAAAAATAGTGTAACTCCCCTGTGAGAAGGAAAGAGTGCAGCAACTTTGAATAATATAAATATTTTTCACAAATACATTTAAGTATTACAGAACAAACCTTCTGAAATATATGTTTTAATTAAAAAATAGCTTTGAAATTTAAAAAAATGGGGGCATCAGAGGGCTTCAGGTAGAAGGAGAAAACTGATTCATCCATCTTTGGGCTGAAACATAAGAAACCAAGCCTTCATATTTTTCTTACATAACATAACTACATCAATGATATGGTCTTGCAATATAAATTAAATATATCATTGTCAAAAATAAAAATATAAATTACTTGATAACTTGGTACATATGTGCATAAAATCACAATCATAAACTTAAATCATGTCTTTTTGAAAGTAAAACCAATAAGAAATAATTTATAAAGCCTAAATCTTAACTGATGGCTTAATTTACTTCAATAAATTTGCAGTATAGTCTAGTTAAGTTTTAGTANAATTTTTTTTCACAAATACATTTAAGTATTACAGAAGGAACCTTCTGGAATATATGTTTTAATTAAAAAATTGCTTTGAAATTGAAAAAAATGGGGGCATCAGAGGGCTTCAGGTAGAAGGAGAAAACTGATTCATCCATCTTTGAGCTGAAACATAGAAAACCAAGCCTTTATATTTTTTTTACATTTAAGTATTACATCAATGATATGGTCTTGCAATATAAATTAAACATATCATTGTCAAAAACAAAAATATAAATTACTTGATAACTTGGTACATATGTGCATAAAATCACAATCATAAACTTAAATCATGTCTTTTTGAAAGTAAAACCAATAAGAAATAATTTATAAAGCCTAAATCTTAACTGATGGCTTAATTTACTTCAATAAATTTGCAGTATAGTCTAGTTAAGTTTTAGTAAATTGCATTTAACTCCCATCAAATTCAATAATTTTGCAATCTATGTTGGTCAAAAGTTCATCACAACATCCCCAGCCAAAGTTTTCCTTAAAAGAAAAAGAGAAGATAAAGCATGGAAAGCATTCAAAAACTAACTTCATTATTCCAAACCTAAACAACCTTTTTTTTAAAGAGTCTTAGGCTACATTTGAAGGAGCTTCGCCGTTCCTTTAAAGGTCATGTTGGCAGGATGGAGGTCGGCATCAACGTTTTACAACGACGAAAAAATTCTATTTTTGAGAACTAGTGTCGGCCGACGATAGAGAAATGAAGCTTCAGCAAACCGCAAGCCGGGAAGCCACTCCAAAGGAAGCCTTAGCTCTCCTCTACTTCTTCTTCGTCTTCAACACCGGCGAAACTTTNAACCAGCATCGGCGGACGCTAGAGAAATGAAGCTTCAGCGAACCGCAAGTCACGGTTTACCGCCTTAATTTCCGTCCAACACAAAGGAACCGGGAAGCCACTCCAAAGGAAGCCTTAGCTCTCCTCTACTTCTTCTTCGTCTTCAACACCGGCGAAACTTTAACCGCCGCCGCCGTCGAAGTAGAGAGATCACCCGACCTCCTCCTCAACATTTGCCTTATCCCATCCGCTACTAGAACTGCAGGGTTGGATTTGAACTTGTTACAGAATGACATGTGAGCTTTCAGAGCATCTTCAGTCTTCCCATTTCCTTTCTTCCAACCCTTCTTCATCTCTTCTCTCACGGCCTCCGAGCAGAGCCCGCAAAGCCNCGGGTTGGATTTGAACTTGTTACAGAATGACATGTGAGCTTTCAGAGCATCTTCAATCTTCCCATTTCCTTTCTTCCAACCCTTCTTCATCTCTTCTCTCACGGCCTCCGAGCAGAGCCCGCAAAGCCATTTGCCCTCGAAGTTAGCCTTCACCTGGCTTATGTACTCCTGAGTACATTCTTCTCTCAATCCACAACATTCACAGTTTGCTGAGTCTACCTCCATGAACATATATGAGAGTTTGAGAAAAGAGCTATGAAAGTAGAAGNTCCATTTCCTTTCTTCCAACCCTTCTTCATCTCTTCTCTTACGGCCTCCGAGCAGAGCCCGCAAAGCCATTTGCCCTCGAAGTTAGCCTTCACCTGGCTAATGTACTCCTGAGTACATTCTTCTCTCAATCCACAGCATTCACAGTTTGCTGAGTCTACCTCCATGAACATATATGAGAGTTTGAGAAAAGAGCTATGAAAGTAGAAGAAGAAGAAGAAGAGGTGTTGAGGGAGAGAGGAGAAGCTTTTTAAAGAAGGTTTCTTCAATTAGCTCCTTTGTTTAAGGGGGAGTGGTGGTTAGTGAAGTAAAGGAATAATGATAATTTTTTTTGTCAAAAAATATTATAATGATATATGATAAGGGCAAAATATGAAGTTATTCTTATGAACAAGGTGCTTTATAAAGGGAGAATAGGGCACTTTAGTCATTACCATCTCATTCAAGAGAAGTTTTTAGGATAATATATATGTTTTGAGGCATTTTAGGATACTTTGCTTGTCAAGTCTGCAAGCACATGTTTGTGGTGATTAGGGTTGATGTGAAAGCAAGTGATTAAGTGAAAAGCATTTTTTTAAGAAAATAAATAGTTCTTATTTTATATTGGTTTATAGAGAATAATTTTGCTAGAAGATATGGTGGGGGTTTGAGATCATTTTTTATTTTTATTTTTATTTTGTATTGTATATATTTTTATACAACACAAAAAAAGTGGTTTGTTGCTGCAAATAAAGTCAAATATTTTGTGTGGGTATGTATGTTTGTATGTATGTGTCACGTACCACGGTCTGTTGATTGACATCCACGGTATAATACCCCTCAGGTCGGGGGTTCGAATCCCCTTTGACACAATTGCCCTTAAAGAGACGGTACTCGAATTGTTAGGCACATTAGGTGTGGCTGGAGACTCGTATGATAGCCTCTGACCATTCTTAATAACAAAAATGTATGTATGTGTATATATATAATATTATTTATCCACAATCACATTAATCGCATGCGCCTAATCAAATAATTATATAACCAAAATTCAACAAGTTGAACTCGTTCAAATTTGCAAGTCTCCCATACAAGTCAACATATTCTCATGTCAAAAAAGAGAGCTCTCTTCTCCTAAAGAGTTCACACACTAAAGTCATCGACTAGATTGTCTGCTTAACAAACAGCTTTATCAAGCTCTTGTTATGTTATATACTGCATTTACTAACACAAAGATCAAGCTTTTAGTTAATCACCCAAACGATATGAGTACTTCTAAGNCAAATCACAAAATAGCCGCCTTAAACGATCTCAAAGGTATCATCCAAAAACAACGCATTTTGTGTTGAGGTTAAATCATATCACTTTGTGGAGGTTCAGATTTTATAAACCCCTCAAATAACTTGTACTTCGACAAACTAGCCTTTTTGTCTGGTTGTCAAGTCCCAGAATACCCTCCAGCAACTTTCTAATATTTCTTGTCTCCCCCCGTTTATATTTTCTGTCTTCTCTGTTTTTGACTTCCCTATTTTATGAGCAGTTATTTATGGAATAATTGGCATATTTTACCCTATTTAAGTTTTTAAATTCTGAAAAAGCCTTTATATATTATCATCCCTCAAAATGATTCTCTGTTGTATTTTACACAGATGTGATGTCTATAGTTTTGGAGTCATCCTATGGGAGCTTGCAACACTGCGCAAACCTTGGAGCGGTATGAACCCAATGCAGGTTGTTGGTGCCGTCGGCTTCCAGAATCGACGGCTCGAAATTCCCAATGAAATTGACCCTCTAGTATCCAGAATCATTTGGGAATGCTGGCAAATGTAACTTTTTTTTTTTTTTTTTGCATAAAAACACAAATTTGCATCCTTCTTTCTCACTTGTATGACTCATTTTATATCTATTTCAGGGAACCAAGCTTGCGCCCTTCTTTCGCGCAGCTCACAACCGCTTTAAAGTCCTTGCAGCGCCTCGTCGTCTCCCCTCACCATGACTCCCAGAATCCGATGGCATCGCAGGAGATTCCGGTGAACTCGACGCCATGATATTCTCTTCGAATTGTGAATAATTATACCAATATTACTTATTTTGATGTATAGAGTAGAATTATTTAAGAAAAATGTTAGTCTTCTGTACAAAGGTTTGAGAACTATATAGTCATCCTGTGGTTAATTTGCCAGGTGCAGCTAAAGAGAATTGCTTGTTTATTGTACAGTGATTGGGCTGTCAGTGGCTTCAAATGTAACATGTCTTACAGGAATTTATAATTATTTTGCTTTTTTTTAGTGTTGTTGGAAAATTGGCATGTTTTTAGTGAATGGATATTGTTACTTTGGAGGAGAAAAATGCATGTGTCATCTAATGATTCAAATGTATTCTATATATGTATATGAATGGCATTCCTTATTCCTTATTTATGTTATAATGCTGTTTTATACTATTTTAACTATGCGTTAGAAGATGTATTTCATTTTTTAGAAATTAAGTTAATGGTATTTTCTATGAGATGTGAAAATTTGGGTGTTATAAATATAAAATGTAATTTCAGGTGCTATATATATATATATATATTTCTAAAGGATTTGTCAGAGCCTATTATATAGTTTTCAACCACTCCTAATGTGCCAAACAATTCGAGTACCACCCTCCTTAATGCTCATGTAGTCAGAGGGGGATTCAAACCCCTGATCCGAGGAGTCTTTCACCAAAGATGTCAATCAATAGGTCTAAGTACATGACACACATAGATATATATCTGTGTGTGTGTGTACCAAGTGTAGGTGACTGCTCTGTGTAAGTCCCCTCTCGACCTGGATTCAAAGTTGCACATGGGATTGGCTGGGGGTCCACCCTTCGGCCAATCCTTATATATGTATGTATGTATGTATATATGTATGTATGTATGTATATGCAAAAACAAAGAAATTGGATGATATGTATGTAAATATCCCATAAAAGTATAATATGAACATGTTTTATTTGGGGCCCCTCATTCATTAAATGGAGTTACATAAATAATTAGGCAGGTAAAAAAGGATTTAGAAGAGATTCAAGCAAATAATAATAATTATAATAAAANGCAAAAACAAAGAAATTGGATGATATGTATGCAAATATCCCATAAAAGTATTATATGAACATGTTTTATTTGGGGCCCCTCATTCATTAAATGGATAATTACATAAATAATTAGGCAGGTAAAAAAGGATTTAGAAGAGATTCAAGCAAATAATAATAATTATAATAAAAAAAAATGTTGATATTAAATTAAAATCCCAACAATATGTAGCATGCCCATCAATTCCACAGTGAAATTGATTCTCTCAATCTTAAATGAATCTAATTCTAATTTGGCTTCTCTTGTCCTTAAACGCAATCACAATCCAGTCCTCTAAACCATAATCACGTGACAATTCTCATGGCTTTCCATACTGCACGTATGCTTCTCTGCATGCATGATTCTGATGAGACAAATGACGTATTTAATTGATTTGTCTTCATCATTGGTATTACAATACTAATAATAATGAAATAATTTTATGGAGATTTACATACATGCCACCCAATTCTTATGTATTTACTTATATAACACTTGAATTAAAATTTTACATTTATACCACCAAAATNTTCTCTGCATGCATGATTCTGATGAGACAAATGACCTATTTAATTGATTTGTCTTCATCATTGGTATTACAATACTAATAATAATGAAATAATTTAAAAATAATTTATTTTTATTTTTTTTGGAGATTTACATCCATGCCACCCAATTCTTATGTATTTACTTATATAACACTTGAATTAAAATTTTACATTTATACCACCAAAATCTTTCATATCACATAAGAAAATACCATCATTTTAACTTTTTAAGAAGTGATATACATATTTTCAAGTATATAGCTAAGGTGGCATGTATGTAAGAAATTGAAGTTAGGTGTCATGTATGTAAATATAAAGGAATCGANCAAATCTTTCATATCACATAAGAAAAAACCATCATTTTAACTTTTTAAGAAGTGAAATACATATTTTCATGTATATAGCTAAGGTGGCATGTATGTAAGAAATTGAAGTTAGGTGTCATGTATGTAAATATAAAGGAATCGAGTGGTGGATATGCAATTGTTGAATTATTGTTTTTTGATTATTTGATGTGGGACTAATGCATTGATACTTCGCACGCCATGCTCATGTTGGTTTTATGTAGGGGTGATTGATGTTTGTTGATGTGCAGATTAATAAGTTATGGGCACAAGTAATGCATGCATGAGCATGGGTCATATTCAAATTATAAAGACTGATTTTAGATTTAAGTGGAAATTATATATTTTTAATTGCTTCTCTATATTGAATTTAATTTATAAAAATGTGTTGAAAATATAATATTTTTCTAGGGAGTTTGAAATATTTCAATATGCTTTTTTATAAATATGTTAAAGTCATTAAAATTGATGTGAGCTAGAACTATTATGATGATTGATAATGGTTGAGTTTATTATCATAACATTACTAAAATTTCTCACATGCATATACAAATAAATTATATATTTTTTTATAAAAAATAAATAAAAGAAAATCAAGGGCCCTACATCAATTGGGATATATCCATTATGTTATTTGAAGCTTACAACGATGCTCGAATCTCCTTGATCACTTTATTACAACTATTTCTCAATCTCTCCTCCATATGTTAAGCAACTAAATTTATATCTTTTTAGTTGAGATCACACTTCCTTAGTCCACTTTGTCTCCCTTCGTCTCATGAGAACAAATTGGCTAATTACCCACCCTTATGTTGTTCTTCCTTGATTGTCCTTAAAGTCTACCGATACTTAGGTTCGATTGTTTATTCACTTGGTCTTCCCTCCTTACACGAGAATGATCAAGTTGACAATGACTATCATCTTCTAACTTTTGATATTCCCTATTAACTATTATCAAACATTTAGTTACCAGCTACCGACTATCAACCATTGATGTGCGATGTTTTTCTTATTGGTTGCTAGTTTGTTATTCTATGATGTTTTTCTTATTGGTTGCTAGTTTGTTATTCTATTGAGATAATGAGTGAGTTAATTGAACTCAATGGAATTATTTTTAATGTTCTTTGTAGCATTGCTAAATGCCTATCAATGGTTAACATTTATCTTTAATTATGGATGTTGAAAACAAATCTTTAAGTCACACATTCTCTGCACCTCCCATCTTAAAAGGTGAAAAATCAAGCTAATTGCTCACCGTTTTAACTCTTAATGTATCATGTTATGCTTGTCAACAATCGATGTATTTAGACATTAACATCTGATGCTCTTATTTCTAGCCTTTAAATCTCTCCTTTAATTGGGATAACAAATAAGTTGAACATCAATCATAATCTTACTTTTTATGCTTTGTATCTAATATAATTTAATGTTTGCTAAATTAAGGCCAACATTCAATCAATTATTTATCAACATTGGATGTCATCTTTCTAGTTATTTAATCTCCTTTCGTGCATAGAACAATCAAGCTGCTATCGTTAGTCATCTCACTTTTAATGTTTCTTTTCAATTATCATTTGACAGTTGTTCTGGTATCCATCATCAACTCACATTTTACACCCATCTTTTTGATTGCCCTATTCCTACTCGTATGGATAACAACTAAGTTAATTACATCCATCCTCAAAATTGTGATACCTATATCAGTCAACATGTATTCTTTGATGATATCTCTAATCAAATAAAATGTTTAATATAATCATAAGAGACTTCTTCTATAGTTTATATCTATTATATTGTATTATTTTCTTTCTTGTTTGGTGGAATGATGTTTTTATAATCCTTGACTCATAATAATGATATTATTTTATTTATCATGTTTGTTTGTTTTTTTTTTTTTAAGTTTTCAATATATAAAATCACATGTCGGCTGAACATTCCACTTATATAATTATGTTTGAGATTGTCATATTACTTTTAGTTATTGGATTATTTATTGAATTATTGCTACTATCATATTGTATTCAACAAGCAACTCTAGTGAAGACTACAACTAATTAAAAATGAATCATGTGTTCATTCATTTCTCCTTTTATTTTTAAAGAAGCCACAAGTTTTTTTTATCTTCATATACTTCCCTTTTCCGAATAATTCTCTTCTGAATCATGTGAATGGTCAGGAGAAGAGATGTATCAGAAAAGAGGGACATAAGACAAAGCTGGAGAAACAAGAGAATGAACGTGGAGATCCTCCGTGCGACAAACCTCACAAGGATATGTCAAACATATACGTTCAAACAAGATCAGATCAAAATAGCTTGTGTCAAATATCAGGAAAAGAATGCCTACAAAAGCTATCCACAACTAGAGATTCAGGTTTGTTTGTCTGTTGTGAAGTTTATAGTGCTTTCAATGGGACATAACCCACTTGGTTAATTACATCTTGGAGGTTGCCTGAGAATACTCTTGATTCAAAGGAGTTTTACTTATATTAGTAGTGACGACTAGCACAGAGCCATGAAGGATGATTATTTCATAAAGGAATGCCTCGATGCTTTTGAAGCTCTTGCTAAGCCACGGAGCGGAGAGTGAGTCTCTCATGGTCCCAACATAGGTAACATACTCATCGGCATACGGAGCCTGCAAATAGTCGAATCATCCCGACGTGGAGTCTTGATATGTCAAAGAACACCTGGGTCATAAGGGCAGAGGAAAAATCATCAAATCTCAAATGGGCGACACCTCATCAGCAATCAGATCATCGAGATGATACAAATGAAGGCACAAGGAACGACATGGCTCAACAGGAGTAGTCAAAGAAAGGGAGGTGTAATTATTAGAAGGTAGAGGTAGTCGGGTCGGGGTATCGCAGACCTGTCAGCACAAGCCACTATAACCATAAGTATACCGGTCATGAAAGTAGTCAACCCAATATGTCTAGAGATCCTCGGTTAGCAATATGTGACTTGTGTCTTTCGTTGGGACCTCAGTAGCCCTAAAGTCATAGGAAGGGAAATCTATCATATGATTATTTGGTGGAGCTCCAAGAGGTGAAACTTATACCCCCTGAAATGACAAAGATGCCTCTTAAAAAGAATAGAAAGGGAGGTTCGGCTACAAAGTTGGAAACATTCCAAAAAACGGACTTACTCTGTCTGGGTCGGGGACCTTCTAATGACCTAAGCGCACTATACAACAATCTAAGTAGAAATCTATGCTAGGCCAGTCGGGATGGACACATGTAAATGATACAGTTATCTAGAGTGTTCCTTAGATATTGTGAAGGTTTTCACCTTCTTTAGTATCTAATCTATTATAAAGATCACTAAAAGCTGTTTTTTTAATGTCACATATTATTCTTTTAGACTACCTATGTGCCATTTTATCTTTTTTTTTCAGTTCTCTAAGCTTTTACATATAAAACAATTTTCATAACTTTACTTCTTATATTTTATCTTTTCTTATACATTATTATTCCACCACAAAGTATTTTTATTTATAGAAAATTTTTTCTTTTGATTCTTCAAGTATATCTTTTGTCACTTTTTTGATAATGTTTATTATTTTATCTCACATAGAATTTGTTTCTTCATGAACAACCCAAATCTTGAAATCTTGAAGTTTACTCAAAAATAATTTTATTTATGTCTTTTAGGTCCCCCATTTAATTCAATGACAATTATTTCTAATATTCATTATATTACAACTTTTCATCTTAAAATCTGGAATTAATAATCGATGTTGAGTACTTAAATTCTCACTTGAAATGAACTTAAAATCGTTACATTCTCGACAATCTCTTCCTCTCTTAAGAAAATAATCAATATGTGTTTTATTAGATATATTTTTATAACTAATGATATGCTCATCTCTTTTCTTGAATAAAGTATTAGAAATAACAAAATCATACACTAAAGCAAAATTTAATATGCCTTTANCATCTTTTGTCACTTTTTTGATAATGTTTATTATTTTATCCCACATAGAATTTGTTTCTTCATAAACAACCCAAATCTTGAAATTTTGAAGTTTACTCAAAAATAATTTTATTTATGTCTTTTAGGTCTCCCATTTAATTCAATGACAATTATTTCTAATATTCATTATTTTACAACTTTTCATCTTAAAATCTGGAATTAATAATCGATGTTGTGTACTTAAATTCTCACTTGAAATGAACTTAAAATCTTTACATTCTCGACAATCTCTTCCTCTCTTAAGAAAATAATCAATATGTGTTTTATTAGATCTATTTTTATAACTAATGATATGTCATCTCTTTTCTTGAATAAAGTATTAGAAATAACAAAATCATACACTAAAGCAAAATTTAATATGCCTTTACCTTCTTCATTAATTACTCCAACGCCGTAGCCACCATGAATATTTCTAAAATCTTCTACCACTCTACATACATGTACATTTAAATCTCCTCCAATAATTTTTTTTTTCAAGAGGTTGTATTAATTCTTCTAAGACATTTTAGAAATTTTCTTTAGAATCTATATCTAAACTTACTCGAGGAGCATAAAGGCTTAGAATACTAAAAATTTTAGTAGCAACAACTATCTTAAGTGCTATAATTTTATCTCCAATTCTATTATTTTTGACAACATTATCTTTCAAACTCTTATTTATAATTACACTAACACCATTTCTAGTGTGACTCTTATCTCAATACCAACGTTTAAAATTTAAGCTATCAATTTCCTTAACCTTTTCTCCAACCCATTTAGTTTCATAAATACATAAGATAGTTATCTTTTTGTTCTCATAATATCAACTAATTCCATTGATTTTCCTGTGAGAGTACCTATATTCTAAGACCTTATCCTAACATTAGTTTCATGGATTAGCTTCTTTACCCGCATTCGTCAGTAATGTGGAAACCCTTGTATATTTGACCCTATGCCTGGACACTGGTGTAGCCACCCTTGCACACTTCTCACTATCTTCAGGTCATATGTCATATCGCTTCCAGGGGATGCCGTAACTTCTACACAATGATAAAAAAGATTCAGATCATGATTTTTCGACAAATTTATGCTGATTGTCGCTACCTAAAGCAACCCTCAACTTTTCACATTCGGGGCTTGGGACCCAATAATGAAAATGTTAAAACAAAAATAAAAATAAAANAGTTTGGTGAAATGATGCTTTTATAATCCGTGACTCATAATAATGATATTATTTTAGTTATCATGTTTGTTTGTTTTTTTATAAGTTTTCAATATATAAAATGACATGTCGTCTGAACATTCCACTTATATAATTATGTTTGAGATTGTCATATTACTTTTAGTTATTGGATTATTTATTGAATTATTGCTACTATCATATTGTATTCAACAAGCAACTCTAGTGAAGACTATAACTAATTAAAAATGAAGGATATTAGATGTTGCAGATATAAATACAATGTACACAAACTAAAGTTGGTTTCATGGTCTTTTGTAGGTGCTAATGGGCCTTCATGGCCTACTAGATCTATTTTTTTTTCAAAACATGAATATCTTCAAAATGCTATGAGCCCATATAATCGACGAATTGTATCCACCGATCATATATATCGATGTGATAGCAACAAACTATTCTCATTGAAAAGATCTAACGAGTTCTTCCACCAAGCTCTCCTGCAAATTTCAGGTTCCTCCGTTGAGCTCACTTGCATATGTCAAGATCTGTTGTTTTCATTCATTTCTCCTTTTATTTTTAAAGAAGCCACAAGTTTTTTTTATCTTCATATACTTCCCTTTTCCGAATAATTCTCTTCTGAATCATGTGAATGGTCAGAAGAAGAGATGTATCAGAAAAGAGGGACATAAGACAAAGCTGGACAAACAAGAGAATGAACGTGGAGATCCTCCGTGCGACAAACCTCACAAGGATATGTCAAACATATACGTTCAAACAAGATCAGATCAAAATAGCTTGTGCCAAATATCAGTAAAAGAATGCCTACAAAAGCTATCCACAACTAGAGATTCAGGTTTGTTTGTCTGTTGTGAAGTTTAGAGTGCTTTCAATGGGACATAACCCACTTGGTTAATTACATCTTGGAGGTTGCCTGAGAATACTCTTGATTCAAAGGAGTTTTACTTACATTAGTAGTGACGACTAGCACAAAGCAATGAAAGATGATTATTTAATAAAGGAATGCCTCGATGCTTTTAAAGCTCTTGCTAAGCCATGGAGCGGAGAGTGAGTCTCTCATGGTCCCCACATAGTAACATACTCATCGGCATACGGAGCCTGCAAATAGTCGAATCATCCCGACGTGGAGTCTTGATATGTCAAAGAACACCTGGGTCATAAGGGCAGAGGAAAAATCATCAAATCTCAAACGGGCGATACCTCATCAGCAATCAGGTCATCGAGATGATACAAATGAAGGCACAAGGAACGACATGGCTCAACAGGAGTAGTCAAAGGAAGGGAGGTGTAATTATTAGAAGGTAGAGGTAGTCAGGTCGAGGTATCGCAGACCTGTCAGCACAAGCCACTATAACCATAAGTCTACCGGTCATGAAAGTAGTCAACCCAATATGTCTAGAGATCCTCGGTCAGCAATATGTGACTTGTGTCTTTCGCTGGGACCTCAGTAGCCCTAAAGTCATAGGAAGGGAAATCTATCATATGATTATTTGGTGGAGCTCCAAGAGGTGAAACTTATATCCCCTGAAATGACAAGGATGCCACTTGAAAAGAATAGAAAGGGAGGTTCGGCTACAAAGCTGGAAACATTCCAAAAAACAAACTTACTCTGTTTGGGTCGGGGAGCCTTCTAATGACCTAAGCGCACTATACAACCACCTAAGTAGAAATCTATGCTAGGCCAGTCGGGATGGACACATGTAATTGATACAGTTATCTAGAGTGTTCCTTAGATATTGTGAAGGTTTTCACCTTCTTTAGTATCTAATCTATTATAAAGATCACTAAAAGCTGTTTTTTTAATGTCACATATTATTCTTTTAGACTACCTATGTGCCATTTTATCTTTTTTTTTCAGTTCTCTAAGCTTTTACATATAAAACAATTTTCATAACTTTACTTCTTATATTTTATCTTTTCTTATACATTATTATTCCACCACAAAGTATTTTTATTTATAGAAAATTTTTTCTTTTGATTCTTCAAGTACATCTTTTGTCACTTTTTTGATAATGTTTATTATTTTATCCCACATAGAATTTGTTTCTTCATAAACAACCCAAATCTTGAAATTTTGAAGTTTACTCAAAAATAATTTTATTTATGTCTTTTAGGTCTCCCATTTAATTCAATGACAATTATTTCTAATATTCATTATTTTACAACTTTTCATCTTAAAATCTGGAATTAATAATCGATGTTGTGTACTTAAATTCTCACTTGAAATGAACTTAAAATCTTTACATTCTCGACAATCTCTTCCTCTCTTAAGAAAATAATCAATATGTGTTTTATTAGATCTATTTTTATAACTAATGATATGTCATCTCTTTTCTTGAATAAAGTATTAGAAATAACAAAATCATACACTAAAGCAAAATTTAATATGCCTTTACCTTCTTCATTAATTACTCCAACGCCGTAGCCACCATGAATATTTCTAAAATCTTCTACCACTCTACATACATGTACATTTAAATCTCCTCCAATAATTTTTTTTTTCAAGAGGTTGTATTAATTCTTCTAAGACATTTTAGAAATTTTCTTTAGAATCTATATCTAAACTTACTCGAGGAGCATAAAGGCTTAGAATACTAAAAATTTTAGTAGCAACAACTATCTTAAGTGCTATAATTTTATCTCCAATTCTATTATTTTTGACAACATTATCTTTCAAACTCTTATTTATAATTACACTAACACCATTTCTAGTGTGACTCTTATCTCAATACCAACGTTTAAAATTTAAGCTATCAATTTCCTTAACCTTTTCTCCAACCCATTTAGTTTCATAAATATATAAGATAGTTATCTTTTTGTTCTCATAATATCAACTAATTCCATTGATTTTCCTGTGAGAGTACCTATATTTTAAGACCTTATCCTAACATTAGTTTCATGGATTAGCTTCTTTACCCGCATTCGTCAGTAATGTGGAAACCCTTGTATATTTGACCCTATGCCTGGACACTGGTGTAGCCACCCTTGCACACTTCTCACTATCTTCAGGTCATATGTCATATCGCTTCCAGGGGATGCCGTAACTTCTACACAATGATAAAAAAGATTCAGATCATGATTTTTCGACAAATTTATGCTGATTGTCGCTACCTAAAGCAACCCTCAACTTTTCACATTCGGGGCTTGGGACCCAATAATGAAAATGTTAAAACAAAAATAAAAATAAAATATACCAAAAATAAAAAATAAAAATACACTAACAATAAAAACAAAAAAGATCCCAAAAGGCCCTTGAATGTTAAAAAATAATAAATATGTTTTATAATTAAGCAATGTTCTCTTAGATGTAATTTGAAATGTCAAGAATGACTACTACTGATAAAAAATTTTAAAATTTATTTTAATTACAATATTCACAATTTTTTTTTATTTCAAAATTAAATTTAAATTCAATTAATACATGTAAAAATCAATTTACATTGAAAATACTCAAAACACATCCCTTAACTTTACTAATTAACAAAGCTAAGGAGGAGAACAACCATTTAATAAAATAATCAATTATTCAAAAAAAAAAAAATAGTGTAACTCCCCTGTGAGAAGGAAAGAGTGCAGCAACTTTGAATAATATAAATATTTTTCACAAATACATTTAAGTATTACAGAACAAACCTTCTGAAATATATGTTTTAATTAAAAAATAGCTTTGAAATTTAAAAAAATGGGGGCATCAGAGGGCTTCAGGTAGAAGGAGAAAACTGATTCATCCATCTTTGGGCTGAAACATAAGAAACCAAGCCTTCATATTTTTCTTACATAACATAACTACATCAATGATATGGTCTTGCAATATAAATTAAATATATCATTGTCAAAAATAAAAATATAAATTACTTGATAACTTGGTACATATGTGCATAAAATCACAATCATAAACTTAAATCATGTCTTTTTGAAAGTAAAACCAATAAGAAATAATTTATAAAGCCTAAATCTTAACTGATGGCTTAATTTACTTCAATAAATTTGCAGTATAGTCTAGTTAAGTTTTAGTAAATTGCATTTAACTCCCATCAAATTCAATAATTTTGCAATCTATGTTGGTCAAAAGTTCATCACAACATCCCCAGCCAAAGTTTTCCTTAAAAGAAAAAGAGAAGATAAAGCATGGAAAGCATTCAAAAACTAACTTCATTATTCCAAACCTAAACAACATTTTTTTTAAAGAGTCTTAGGCTACATTTGAAGGAGCTTCGCCGTTCCCTTAAAAGTTATGTTGGCAGGATGGAGGTCGGCATCAACATTTTACAACGACGAAAAAATTCTAATTTTGCGAACCAGCATCGGCGGACGCTAGAGAAATGAAGCTTCAGCGAACCGCAAGTCACGGTTTACCGCCTTAATTTCCGTCCAACACAAAGGAACCGGGAAGCCACTCCAAAGGAAGCCTTAGCTCTCCTCTACTTCTTCTTCGTCTTCAACACCGGCGAAACTTTAACCGCCGCCGCCGTCGAAGTAGAGAGATCACCCGACCTCCTCCTCAACATTTGCCTTATCCCATCCGCTACTAGAACTGCAGGGTTGGATTTGAACTTGTTACAGAATGACATGTGAGCTTTCAGAGCATCTTCAGTCTTCCCATTTCCTTTCTTCCAACCCTTCTTCATCTCTTCTCTCACGGCCTCCGAGCAGAGCCCGCAAAGCCATTTGCCCTCGAAGTTAGCCTTCACCTGGCTTATGTACTCCTGAGTACATTCTTCTCTCAATCCACAACATTCACAGTTTGCTGAGTCTACCTCCATGAACATATGTGAGAGTTCGAGAAAAGAGCTATGAAAGTAGAACAAGAAGAAGAGGTGGTGAGGGAGAGAGGAGAAGCTTTTTAAAGAAGGTTTCTTCAATTAGCTCCTTTGTTTAAGGGGGAGTGGTGGTTAGTGAAGTGAAGGAATAATGACAATTTTTTTTGTCATAAAATATTATAATGATATGTGGTATGGGCAAAATATGAAGTTATTCTTATGTACAAGGTGTTTTATAAAGGGAGAACAGGGTACTTTTGAAGTTACTATCTCATTCAAAAGAAGTTTTTAGGATAATATATATATATATATATATANAGAAGAGGTGGTGAGGGAGAGAGGAGAAGCTTTTTAAAGAAGGTCTCTTCAATTAGCTCCTTTGTTTAAGGGGGAGTGGTGGTTAGTGAAGTGAAGGAATAAAGATAATTTTTTTTGTCATAAAATATTATAATGATATATGGTATGGGCAAAATATGAAGTTATTCTTATGAACAAGGTGTTTTATAAAGGGAGAATAGGGTACTTTAGTCATTACTATCTCATTCAAGAGAAGTTTTTAGGATAATATATATATTTTGAGGCATTTTAGGATACTTTGCTTGTCAAGTCTGCAAGCACATGTTTGTGTTGATTAGGGTTGATGTGAAAGCAAGTGATTAAGTGAAAAGCATTTTTTTAAGAAAATAAATAGTTCTTATTTTATATTGGTTTATAGAGAATAATTTTGCTAGAAGATATGGTGGGGGTTTGAGATCATTTTTTATTTTTATTTTTATTTTGTATTGTATATATTTTTATACAATACAAAAAAATGTGGTTTGTTGCTGCAAACAAAGTCAAATATTTTGTGTGTGTATGTATGTTTGTATGTATGTGTCACGTACCACGGTCTGTTGATTGACATCCACGGTATAATACCCCTCAGGTCGGGGGTTCGAATCCCCTTTGACACAATTGCCCTTAAAGAGACGGTACTCGAATTGTTAGGCACATTAGGTGTGGCTGGAGACTC
>JXCR01149106.1:235247-310097 GCA_002079205.1 Phalaenopsis hybrid cultivar
AAATAATATATGTAATATATTGTTATAAAAAGAGTTGTATAATTTTTTTTTCGAGCCATTTCGAGCCGAACACGAGCGAACAAACTGTTGTTCGTGTTCGGCTCGTTTACATTTCGAGCTTAAAAAATTGTTCGTGTTCGGCTCGTTAGGCTTAACGAACCAGCCGAACACGAGCTGCTTAACGAGCCGAACACGAGCTGTTCACGAACAACGAGCCAAATTGACAGCCCTACTGGTCAGGGGTTCGAATCCCCTCCGACACAATTGCCCTTAAAGAGACGGTACTCGAATTGTTAGGCACATTAGGAGTGACTAGAGACTCGTATAATAGCCTCTGGTCATTCCTTATAAAAAAATGCATGCATGTGTATATATATAATATTATTTATCCACAATCACATTAATCGCATGCGCCTAATCAAATAATTATTTAACCAAAATTCAACAAGTTGAACTCGTACAAGTCAACATATTCTCATGTCAAAAAAGAGAGCTCTCTTCTCCCAAAGAGTTCACACACTAAAGTCATCGATTAGATTGTCTGCTTAACAAACAGCTTTATCAAACTCTTGTTATGTTATATACTGCATTTACTTCCAAGAAGAAGGGAACATTATGACATTATTCAAATTGATAGGTGAGGTTATGAAATTTAATGAAAATAATGGCTGTTGAACAATCTCATTGTGGCAATTAACATCATCTAATTGGCTTTCTATAGGGTCTAGTGGTCCTTAGTAGGTCTATGTTTGGATAGTTTACAGTAGATAGACATGGACATGCAAACATTATAAGAAATTAACTTTCGATGCCTCTCATCTATTCTATTTCGTTTGAATTTGATCATTTATCAATCGATGTCGTGCTTATGCAAGCGAATAGGATATGGTTGAGGGTCTATTTGGGATGATTGGATATGATTTTCGGCATAATTTGTAGTGAATTTTTTTCTTCAATCAAATTTTTGCAAGCTTTAAGGAGTAGTAAATTTATTTATCGTCCAAAAAAAGTTGGTGCGAGAATAATTTTGTAATTACAGTATGATTGTAGATTTAGATGTTAAAGTTTCAAATAATTATAACAATTTACTCTAAAATGTAATAAGAAACATTGTGAAATAAAAATACAATAATTTCCTATTAAATATTGTAAGTAGATAGGATATTAATTCTTCATAACTGATGCACATTTTGCTTACATTACTGCGAAACACACAAATTGCACATTATGATGTTAGTCTTGATGTCTTTTTATGACACTCCAAAATTTCCTTGTAAAATCATACACATTAAAAGCTTCACTAAAGATCAAAGTTTAGTTGTTAGATATGTAGTTACATAAGATCTTAGTGGGATGTATGTAAATTTTCAATACACAACACCAAAGTAAGAAATTGGGCAAAGTAGTTTATGCTAATATGAAAGTGAATGGATCTAGTAAAGCATTAACAAATGTAAAATAGAAAAGATACATTTATATGATGATGTTGAATGCTAGAGAAAGTTAGATGTGAAAGTGTAACTTGCAATATAAAAATAAATGTATTAACACAATCATACATGCTAAAATGTCTAATATTTTTTTTGGTAACATGTAAAATTAATTTTAAATGAAATTTAAATTAAACTTGCTTGTGTTCAATATCTTTAAAAGTTAAATCTTAATCAATATATATTATAAAATGCCTAAAACTCACATTTTATTGTAGTCTTTAGAATGATGATGTTGGACAATCCTTATTCGAGTTTTTATATGTTCTCTACTCGAGTTCACCAAAGATGATACTAGAGTATCCACCTCTACATAATTGAAGAAAGTAGTTTAGTGAAAAAATAACCCTTGGGTGAGAAGATGAAGGGGTCCAACCCGAATTTAGTCGGTTTTTGGGATGCAACACATGTGGGTATGATCGATCGTATACTTGGGGGTTTCAGTTGAATACAAATTCATCTCGATGTGCTTCTTTCGTGTCTGAATTTTTGCATTGTTTTGAGATTATTTGCTATCTATTAATTATTAAGTATTAAGTGTATACTTCAAAGTCAACTCAACATTAGTGTTGATCAATCCTCAAAAATTATTTTAATCATTCACAAATCACGAAGCATTTTCAGCAAGAAATAATTTCAAATACAAATTCATGATCATCCAAGCTTCAATTTTATTAGACTTGTAATCGAGCTAAGTGAATCGGCAAGATGAACCTAACGACTCCAAACTTGGTCCAACCCAAGTCCAACCAAGCACAAATAAATTTGTTTAGGCATAGTTGGAGGCTTTGGATGGTTGATTGAATGGTCAAATAGATTTTAAATATGACAAGCTTATAGTTAAACCGAGCATCCTGGTAAGACAAATCTAATGAGCTCAAGATCACATAATTCCTGCATCATTAAGTCCCTTAGATATTCATAAATCATCATATGATCAATGAATCATTGTGGGTTGTTTGATGGAGTGATCTAGATTCATGCAGTAATTATGGAGGATGCCAGTCAAAATTTATAAATAATACATCACTCTCTTCATAAAGAAAGAATTGGACTTGAAGGAGAATGTTGGAAGAACTTCAAGCTTTTGAAGGTTTCTAAGCTCCATCCTTATTGGATCTCCGTGAACTCGTTGCCTGATCACCATTACTGAGCCACTACCACCATAGAACATCTGTCAACCGAGCCATGACACCATTGTCTGACCACTGCCACCACCATACCACCACCGCTGAGCCGCCACCGCTGTAGTCGTCTTGCGGCCGCCGTCGTCTGACTGCTGCTGTCGAGCAGNGAATTTTAATTTCTACATATATGCTACTGTCGAATTCGAATTTGTTATGTGAGTCATGCCCAAAGATCAGAGTGGTAGAGATTTTGAGGAAGAAAAAGAAGAGACACTGAAAGGAAAGTAAATGAAATAATACACAAAGACTTGCCCGTAAAGGCGAACTGGGGTATACTGGGGCTCCTTGACCTATTTTATATATAGAATATAGGAATTACAAGAGAAATGTAGCTGAGAGAGGTCACTTCTTACACTATATGATTTCCCTATATATAGAAGATAGAGGGATCAAGTCTATAATTACATGCTTACCCCTACTTTAATGGAAGAGTTACATGTTATTATTATCTTTTTATAGTCTCCACTTTAATAGAGGAGTTGCGGGTCCTTATGATGTCTTTTTAGATTCCTCGCTTTAACAAAACTGTTATAGATATTTATGGTGAGTTTTATATTCATAATCAATTTTTTGCACTTTTCATCATCAATCTTTTTATCCGAACCATTAGATTGTCTCCAGAATTGTGCAAACCGTTTTTGGGTTTACATATTAAGTTCTCTGATTTTTTTGTCTCTTGATAGCGACAGATGTGATAAGGGCATAAAAATTTTTAAAGCAAGAAACATGATTACATGAATCACTAATGATACTCCCTGTTTAGGCGTTCTCTGCGCTCTATTCTGACATCATTTGTGCTATTTCACTGGCTCTGAAGTATTTTTTTAATGAATTTTTTGTTCAGTGTTGTGTTGGGGTATTCACTTGCATTGATTTGGATTCCTGCATTACCCGATTCTTAGAGAAACCGCCATTCATGATATCATCTAACTCGAGTCTTATTCTTCATCCATCCCATTTTCTAGGTTGGATCGTCGGTTGCTTGCTCATCCCAAAACTTTTAATTTGCTCACCCTCAAAGGGGAGTCATTTGTTTGCTTGCTCAGGAGGAGAGTCATTTATTTTCCAACCTTGGAGGGGAGTCATTTGTTTGCCAGCCCTAGAGGGGAATCTTTTGTTTGCTCTCCCCGAAGGGGACTCTTTTGTTTGTTTATATCGTAGATGAGTCTTTTGTTATTAACTTCTTGTTCGCTTACTCAGAACTGAGTTAACCAAGTGTCAGTTTAAGATGGGATAACATTAGAGAAATTTGTCATAACACAAGATAAGTTGTGAATTAAAACTCCATTTATTTACTGGATACGGTGTCAACCACTTAGAATTAATCGAGTGGTTCACATGTAAATCGGTCAACTTGTTTTGACTGTTAGGAGCCAGTCATCCATTTTGTGGTACTTGCCTCCTAGCCAAAGCCACTAGGAAGGTGACGAAAACAGAGTTTCCTACTTCAGATCCGTTGTTGTATGAACTCCTTAACACAATTCCTATTAGGAATGTCTTTGAGATGTATCTCTCCTCATTGGTGTCGCTTCCCTTATTGATGGTAGCATGCTCCACGCTCAGCNGCTCGAGGAGCATAAAGGCTTAGAATACTAAAAATTTTAGTAGCAACAAAAATCTTAAGTGCTATAATTTTATCTCCAATTCTATTAATTTTGACAACATTATCTTTCAAACTCTTATTTATAATTACACCAACACCATTTCTAGTGTGACTCTTATCTCAATACNGCATGTCTTCAACCCCGCCTCTGCCATCTAGAAGTCTCTGTCATCAACTGGCAGTCTCCACCATCGTCTGGCCATTGCTGCCCAAACACAATCTTCGAGCCACCACCATTGTTTGGTCAACGCCAACCACTGATTCATCACTGCCCGACCCCCATTGTCCGTCTGCCATCATAGTCGAACCACCACTACCCTGCCACTGCCATCGAGCCCCACCACCACCATCATCGGACCACTGCTGCACGTCCACTGACGTCAATNCTCCATCCCTATCAGAATTCTGCGGACTAGTTGCTGCCATCTCCTGACCATTGTTGCCTAATCACCATTACTGAGCCACTACCACCATAGAACCTCTGTCANATCCATCCCTATCGGAATTCCGCGGACTGGTTGCTGCCATCTCCTGACCATTGTTGCCTAATCACCATTACTGAGCCACTACCACCATAGAACCTCTGTCAACCTAGCCATGGCACCATCGTGTGACCACTACCACCACTGTTGAGCTGCCGCTGTCATCGTCTGGCGGCTGCCGACGTCTGACTGATGCTGTCTAGCAGTCACCGTCACAATAATGCATGTCTCCAACTCTGTCTCTGCCGTCTGGTAGTCTCCGTTGTCGACTGTCTCCACTGCCGTCTGACCATTGTTTCCCAAACACAATCTTCGAGCCACCACCATTGTTTGGTCGCCGCCAACCACTGATTCATCACTGCCCGACCCCNTTGTCTCTGACGTGTGGTAGTCTCCGTTGTCGACTGGCAGTCTCCACTGTCGTCTGACCATTGTTGCCCAAACACAATCTTCGAGCCACCACCATTGTTTGGTCGCCGCCAACCACTGATTCATCACTGCCCGACCCCCATTGTCTGTCTGCCATCATAGTCGAGCCACCGCTACCCTGCCACTGCCATTGAGCCCCACCACCACCATCATCGGACCGCTGCTTCACGTCCACTGACGTCAATTTGTCGCCAACACCAGACCACCGTCGCTGCTGTCGGACAAACACTATTTTCCTTCCGCCACTACTGGTTCATCGTGTCCAACCACCATAGTCCAGACATTGTCACCGGACCACCACTACTCTGTTCTTGTCATCGCCGTCAGGTGGCCGCTATCGAATACACTAAAATCAAATTTTCATGCACACGGCCTCTACCATTGACTTTTCCTTATGGCAGCCGGGTCGCCACAACTTCCTCAACATTTTGTGCTACTTCCTTTATGAAAGTCTCATACCACTTGTGTAACATCGCTTTAGCCTATTCAAGAATCGTTAAAGTCTTGTATCGTATATCAACGTAATAAAATCATTTCAATTCGACAAAACCACCTGGTTTTCATCCTTTCATATTTTACTATGTAAAAACTTCTCCTGTCTTCTTGTCAATTTATCTTCATTTGTGTATACACTGGATCTTTCGTAAAACACTGAAACGTTAATACATCATTCTACTGCCACAAATATACGTGCAAAAGTTGTCAAGGACATTATTCTTAAAATTGGTTTTGATATTTCCCGACCAATTGTGGACAAGCAAGTCATCATTAGGAAGAACACCACACCACCTTTCATAATTCAAAACTTTATTGAAAGTGAAATTGAAATCAAGTTTTTTTTAGGGGAAATTAAAATAAAGTTTTGCATTCTGGTTTAAAACAATTGTTTTCGTAATTTTTTGAAATTATTCTTTTTCAACTTCGTCTCGTTATGCCTCATTTTTCTTGTGATGAAGTGATTGGCTGACAATTACAGATGGGTCACTCATCAATCATAAATTCATACATTTTATTAAAATAAAAAAAAATTAATAGATTCCGCTTCGGCAAATTCATCAAATCTAGATTTCTCGCTTCAGAATCAGCTAACCATCAGCAGATTATCAGGATAAACTGCTTATTAGCATAAACTGGATAAGCTACAGCTGCCCCAAACAGACCCTTAATTTAATTTTGATTGAAATTGCCCTAAGACTATCATTCATTGAATATATTTAATTTTTGGCTTCAGTTAATTTTAAAATTTTACATAAGTTTTAGAGTAATTGCTAAAGTATATAAAAATAGAAGTTTAGGGGTTAGATATATAAATATAGGAGAATTGAGTGTTATTTACGTATATTTTCTTTGTTTCTATAATCACATTACAAGTCATGTCGAGTCTAGTTAGAGCTCAAGCTTAACTCTACGAGTTTTAACCAACACACGAGCCGTTTAATTATTATGAAAAAAAAAGATTAATTCAAATTATTGTTATATTAAAATGAAAAATAGAACGAGCAGTTGATGATAAATAATAGTAAATCACTTGATGCTAAATACATAATATTATTTTTACACCTTTACAATAATTTAAAGACAAAAAATTGAATTTCAATATATTTTGAGTGTGTTTTAAATCAATTATTTTTTAAACGAACCGGCTCACGAGCTAACTAGTCGAGTCGGGGGTTGGCTTGAGCCATTTATCGAGCTGAGCCCGCGCCAGCTCACGAATCAGCTTGACTCAATTGCAACTCTCCGAGTCATATATCTCAACAAAATATGTAAGGAATTAAGCAAATAAATATTATCATATATGGCTTATAATATCCATCTTAACTATTGAAATCAATCAAAGATATAACTATTAATATATTTATGATATTTTCTATCATAATCAATGGGAACCAAATCCACGAGAAAATCGGGCTTTGTCGATGTATTGATTCGACGGTACATTCCACTTTTTGACAATTCCTCACCAAGTCCTATAAATAGGCAGAAAAAGGCTTATTAGAGGTGTTTGGCCTCAATCAACCAAACTTCTTTTGCATTAATTTTAAATAATTTCATAGCCAAATAACACATTTTCATTAAAAAAATATGTAAATACACTTATCAAATTATTTTTACCAAATTTTTTTTAAAAATTACAATTATAAAAGTCACAATTTTTATGTATTTACATGTCTAATATTTTGGCGGCATAAACTTTTATATATATATATATAATATTTATTTCATTTTTTTAAAAAAATAGTAATGATGATAGTATTTTTAATGTGATGTTATAGATTAAGGCGGTATGGATGTAAATTTGAATGTTTAGGTACGTACTGTTAGATATATAAATGCATAAGTAGTGTGTAATATGTATGTAAATTGTCTGAATAATTTTAGAAATTATAATATTAATTTATTTTTGAACAATGTGGGAATATTTTTTTTAAAGATATCATGATATATTTTGTATTAAAATAAGATTAATTGTACTATATGTTTCTTTAGTTTCACACATCACTTTTTTTTATTTATTAAAATCAAATTAATGCATTATAAAATTGAATTTAAAAGAAAAATACAATTAAAGCATCATATTGTAGATTTTAGCTAAATAAATTAATCAACTTATAATAGGCCAAGCTCAACTCAAACTAAACATTGAATTGAGCTAATTTTGCTTGGTTCAAGATAATGTCTTAATTAATTATACACTAATCATTAATTAGAGTAATAAGCTCGAGGTTAGGTTGTTAATAACACTAGTGCTTGGCATAATGCTAGAGGCCTACCTATAATTATGTCTTCATGTGTCACAAAGTCATTTTAAATAGTTAGGGCATAAGACAAAAAAAATATTATATTTGTTATGATATTTTTTGAAGATGTCATATGAAAAAATTATTATTCCCATTCACGTGAAAATGGAGTGCCACATATATTTATTTAGTAAGTTTTGCATGTGTATCACATAATTAAATGTATTTACATATCTAAAACATAAATTTTAATTTCTACATATATGCTACTGTCGAATTTGAATTTGTAATGTGAGTCATGTCCAGAGATCAGAGTGGTAGAGATTTTGAGGAAGAAAAAGAAGAGACATAGAAAGGAAAGTAAATGAAATAATACACAAAGACTTGGTCGTAAAGGTGAACTGGGGTATATTGGGGCTCCTTGACCTATTTTATGTATAGAATATAGGAATTATAAGAGAAATGTAGCTAAGAGAGGTCACTTCTTACATGATATGATTTCCCTATATATAGAAAATAGAGGGATCAAGTCTATAATTACATGCTTACCCCTACTTTAATGAGAGAGTTACATGTTATTATTATCTTTTTATAGTCCCCGCTTTAATAGAGGAGTTGCGGGTCCTTCTGATGTCTTTTTATATTCCTCGCTTTAACAGAACTGTTATAGATATATTTATGGTGACTTTTTATATTCATAATCAATTTTTTGCAATTTTCATCCTCAATCTTTTTATCTGAACCGTTAGATTGTCTCCAGATTTGTGCAAACCAGTTTTAGGTTTACATATTAAGTTCTCTGATTTTCTTGTCCCTTGATAGCAACAGATGTGATAAGGGCATAAAAATTTTTAAAGCAAGAAACATGATTACATGAATCACTAATGATGCTCCCTGTTTACGTGCTCTCTGCGCTCTGTTATGACATCTTTTGTGCTATTTCACTGGCTCTGAAGTATTTTTTTTAATGAACTTTTTGTTCAGTGTTGTGTCAGGGTATTCACTTGCATTGATTTGGATTCCTGCATTAACTGTGACCCGATTCCTAGAGAAACAACCAGTCATGATATCATCTAACTCGAGTCTTATTCTTCACCCATCCCATTTTCTAGGTTGGATCGTTGATTGCTCGCTCATCCCAAAACTTTTAATTTGCTCACCCTCAAAGGGGAGTCATTTGTTTGCTCGCTTAGGAGGAGAGTCATTTATTTTCCAACCTTGGAGGGGAGTCATTTGTTTGCCAGCCCCAGAGGGAAATCTTTTGTTTGCTCTCCTCGAAGGGGACTCTTTCGTTTGTTTATATCGTAGACGAGACTTTTGTGATTAACTTCTTGTTTGCTTACTCAGAACCAAGTTCACCAAGTGTCAGTTGAAGATGGGATAACGTTAGAGAAATTTGTCATAGCACAAGATAAGTTGTGAAGTAAAACTCCATTTATTTACTGGATACAGTGTCAACCACTTGGAATTAACTGAGTGGTTCACATGTACAATCGGTCAACTTGTTTTGACCATTAGGAGTCAGCCATCCATTTTGTGGTACTTGCCTCCTAGCCAAACCCACTAGGAAGGTGACGGAAACGGTGTTTCCGACTTCAAATTTGTTGTTGTATGAACTACTTAACACAATTCCTAATAGGAATGTTTTTGAGATGTATCTTTCCTCATTGGCGTCGCTTCCCTTATTGATGGTAGCATGCTCCACGCTCAGCCATCTTTAATGATGTTAAATCCAAATTTATGTTAGGCTTGCCTCACAGGGGCAAACATGGGCTCTTTGACCCATTTTATATATAAAATATTTGAATTCAAAGAGAATGGGAGAGCGAGATCACATCATACATGATATGAATCCTTTTTTATAGAAGAAAAAGGGACTGAGTTTAAATTCACATGTTTTCCCCTATTTTAATGGGTGAATTACATGTTATTATTATTCTTTTATGGTCTCCGCATCAATAGAAAAGTTACAAGTCTTTATGGTGCCTTATTATTGTTTCCATTTCAATAGAGGAGTTACATGATTTTTGGTGTCTTTTTATATTCATAATTGATTTTTGACAAATTTTTGTCATCTATCTTTTTAACTAGGCTGTTAGATTGTCACGAAATTCATGCAAACTATTTTTTGGTGTACACCCACATCACCTATGCATGATAAAAAAAGGTATATTTTACCTTGTATAAGGGGGAATTCAATGTCTCCTTAGGGATTTCCAATTTATTATTTAAATAGACATTAGAGGCCATGGAGAAGCTCAAAGGTGATTAGAGAAGGTTAGGTGGCTGTTCAGAGGATTTTAGAGTACTTTAGAGGAGTTTTAGTCATGGACAGTCAAGTTTCCCATTTCCCATGGTGTGCTCATCATGAAGGTGGGCATGGTGAAGAGGAGATTGGATAGGGTTTTGAGATCATTTGAGGGATGGTGAGGTGGATAATACAAGATAGATATGATCTAGCTTGACCATCAAAGCTTGGTTTAAGAGGGATTAAGATAAATGCCATGTGTCTCCTCTCATGATGAGCCCACCATGTTGACTTTTCAAAGGGCTATTTTAGGTTTGAAATTTTTTAATGGGTTGACCTTGTCATGGTGAGTGGTCTTAGAGTCATAGATGACCTATTAGGAGTAAGATTTAGGCCATGACTTGGGTTGGGAGATTTTTAGGGTTGGGCTTGGACTAGGCCCATCATGACATTCTTTTTAATTAATTAATTAATTAATTTTAAAAAATGTGTGGAGATTGACCCCATAGGTGTTGTGTTGACCACATGACTATAGAGTTGATCATATGGACTCATATGATCATGAAGTTGACCACATAGTCATGGTGCTGACCATATGAAAATGTGGACCACATGGTCATGGTGTTGACCATATCTACATAGGGTTGACCAGAGGGTCATGGGGCTTCATCATATAATATTTGTCATAACCATATGATGTGAGGTTCAATTGGGGGGTAAGATGGGCAATTAGTTTTTTTTTTCCAGATTATGGTTAGGCCTAATTGTTTTGACCATCCTAGGGTACCACTAAAATTTGAAGTTAAAGGGGCAAGTTAGGATTTAGGTCTGATTTTTAAGGTTTAATGAGGTTAAAGAGATCCCTGGTGCATTCAATTGGTTCAAATCTGTTCAAAAATAGGGTAGACCCAATTGATTTTGACCATCCCAAGGTGCCATCAAATCTTATGTTCAAACGGGCACATTAGGGTTTAAGTATGATTTTTAGGGTTTAGTGGGGTTAGAGAGACCCCTGGTGAGACTTGAGATCAACTTGGGTGGATTCATCCCCCCACTATAATTCTGGTAGCCATGGTGGTTTCTAGGGTTTATGGAGAGGTTCTTGACGTTTTGGGTTGACTTGGGTGACTCAGGACATGTCTTGTCCATGAAGGTCAATTTGGAGTCCTCACATGGTCAAAACCCTAAACCACCCCAACCATAGGGTTAGAGGGATTGGACTTGCCCTAATGGGATCCCAAAAGTCATAACCCTAATCTAAAGTCATGGGCAAATTGTGGGGTGAGTCCTCATAAAAGTGAGGACAATAAACTGCTATTATTGTAGTCTTCCACTGTGGCTTTCATGGTCAACGAAAACACTTACAACTATTAAGAATGACGATCTCTCTGGCCAATTGACACTACTACAACTACTAACTACGACCTATGTGACCAACTACTGTCTATCTAGCCAACTGTTACTGCAAAACTATGGTCTTTGTGACCAACTACGACTTATGTGGCTAACTGCTACTACAATTTCCAACTATAGCCTCTGTGGCCAACTAACTCTATCTTAGTCGCTGACTCTAGTCATTATGACAAACTATTATCTTTATATATAGCAATTACCTACGACTTTATAGCCCACAATTACTATTATTACTAAGAACTATAATTGTTGTAGCCCAATTACGTTTATTAAACCTGGATGACTATTGCACATCTGTGATTATCAACATCGTAATTCCATATCCTCTAATTCAATAGAAGAGTGGACTTACGTACTAATAATCTTAGTGAATTACTTGGTTGGGCTGGACCTTATGGTTTTTTAACTCTCCAGAGTTATTTTTACGTAAAAACTTTTGTTGTCTCCCCCTCCTGCTATTTTTTTATCTACACGTGTATTAAACCTTCATGCAATGCTAAGACGTTAAATTATCATACTATTGCCACAAATCTTCAGGCACACAATAATTACAGTTTTTAAGAGAGATTTCAAGCAATAAATCGTTAAATTCGAGGCTCAAACGAAAAGACAAATAATTTTCTCCTACCACCAATTTATGAATCCTTAAAAAATGACAAATATTATATGGAATGGACAAAGTAAAAAGCATACCACATAATTCTTATATATTTACATATCTAATACCTAAACTTTTATATTTACATTTTATACCACTAGTCTCATAAAATGATGCTTGAAATTTTTTATTTTATTAGAAATACATATGAAATTTCAAATGTTAGAGGTGTAGACATAAGAATCGTATGGTACGCATGAAAATACCGGAATGCCCTTTTGAAAATAACAACTTCAATTTTGGCAGATGGGTCAGCCATGTAATTTGATTTGCCCACATGTAAATCATTGATTGGGTGGCCCGGCCACACCCAACTAAATAATCCCTTGTTACATTAAATACCACTATATTAACTGCTAAACTTGAAATACACCTTTTCATGTATACGTAAGGTGGTATTTATGTAAANAAAATTTTTTAATGGGTTGACCTTGTCATAATGAGTGGTCCTAGAGTCATAGATGACCTATTAGGAGTAGGATTAAGGCCATGACTTGGGTTGGGATATTTTTAGGGTTAGGCTTGGGCTAGGCCTATCGTGACATTCTTTTTAATTAATTAATTAATTAATTTTAAAAATGTATGGAGATTGACCCCATAGGGGTTGTGTTGACCACATGACTATAGAGTTGATCATATGGACTCATATGATCACAAAGTTGACCACATAGTCATGGTGTTGACCATATAGAAATGTGGACCACATGGTCATGGTGTTGACCATATCAACATAGGGTTGACCATAGGGTCATGGGGCTTCATCATATACTATTTGTCATATCCATATGATGTGAGGTCCAATTGGAGGGTAAGATGGGCAGTTAGTTTTTTTTGTCCAGATTATGGTTAGGCCTAATTGTTTTGACCATCCTAGGGTGACGCTAAATTTTGAAGTTAAAGGGGCAAGTTAGGATTTAGGTCTGATTTTTAGGGTTTATTGAGGTTAAAGAGATCCCTGGTGCATTCAATTAGTTCAAATTTGTTTAAAATTAGGGTAGACCCAATTGATTTTGACCATCCCATGGTGTCATCAAATCTTAGGTTCAAAAGGGCACATTAGGGTTTAAGTATGATTTTTAGGGTTTAGTGGGGTTAGGGAGATCCCTGGTGAGACTTGGGATCAACTTGGGTGGATCCATCCCCCACTATAGCTCTAGTTGCCATGGTGGTTTCTAGGGTTTATGGAGAGGTTCTTGAGGTTTTGGGTTGACTTGGGTGACTCAGGGCATGTCTTGTCCATGAAGGTCAATTTGGGGTTCTCACATGGTCAAAACCCTAAACCACCCCAACCATAGGGTTAGAGGGCTTGGACTTGCCCTAATGGGATCCCAAAAGTCATAACCCTGATCTAAAGTCTTGGGCAAAGTGTGGGGTGAGTCCTCACAAAAGTGAGGACAATAAACTGCTATTATTGTAGTCTTCCACTGTGGCTTCTATGGTCAATGAAAACACTTACAACTATTAAATATGACGACCTCTCTGGCCAACTAACACTACTACAACTACTAACTACGACCTATGTGACCAACTACTGTCTATCTAGCCAACTGTTACTGCAACCTCAAAATATGGTCTTTGTGACCAACTACGACTTATGTGGCTAACTGCTACTACAACTTCCAACTATAGCCTCTGTGGCCAACTAACTCTATCTTAGTCGCTGACTGTAGTCATTATGACAAACTATGATCTTTTTATATAGCAATTAACTACGTCTTTATAGCCCACAATTACTATTATTACTAAGAACTATAATTCTTGTAGCCCAATTACAATTATTAAACCTGGATGATTATTGCACATCTGTGATTATCAACATCGTAATTCCATATCCTCTAATTCAATAGAAGAGTGGACTTATGTACTAATAATCTTAGTGGATTACTTGGTTGGGCTGGGCCTCATGATTTTTTAACTCTGCAGAGTTCTTTTCACGTAAAAACTTTTGATGTCTCCTCCTCCTGCTATTCTTTTATCTACATGTGTACTGAACTTTCATGTAATGCTAAGACGTTAAACTATCATACTATTGCCACGAATCTTCAGACACACAATAATTACACTTTTTAAGAGAGATTTCAATGACAAATAATTTTCTCCTACCACCAATTTATGAATCCTTAAAAAATGACAAATATTATATGGAATGGACAAAGTAAAAAAGCATACCACACAATTCTTATATATTTACATATCTAATACCTAAACCTATATATTTATCTTTTATAGCACTAGTGTCATAAAATGATGCTTGAAATTTTCTATTTTATTAGAAATACACATGAAATTTCAAATGTTAGAGGTGTAGACATAAGAATTGTATGGTACGCATGAAAATACCGGAATGCCCTTTTGAAAACAACAACTTAAATTTTGGCAGATGGGTCAGCCATGTAATTTGATTTGCCCACATGTAAATTATTGATTGGGTGGCCCGGCCCCACCCAACTAAATAGTCCCTAGTGGCGTCATTGTTACATTAATTTCGATTTTGTATTTACATATCTAACACCTAATTTCGATTTTCTTACATTAATACCATCAAAATCTTTCATCTCTCGTAAAAAAAATACCACTATATTAACTGCTAAACTTGAAATACACCTTTTCATGTATACGTAAGGTGGTATCTATGTAAAAATTGAAGTTTAGGTGTTATGTATGTAATTACATGCAAATTGAGTGTTCATATATTATAAGTTTAAATTATATAATCATTTATAGGCCTAATAAATGTGTCCAGAACTCTATATTCATATGAATTCCAGCACAAATTTGAGTCAATTAAAATGTTCGATCAAATAATGATAAAAATAATAATTTATGATCATAAATATATATAGCTTAGAAAGAAAGAAAGAAAATATACATCTCTCAATGATTTCTCACATGTCTGTTGTTGCCTTGTTGGGGTTCTCTATCACAGATTTTAATGAGAAAATAGATGGAACATTTAATGTAAATTGACACTCACATGTAACCCACATGGTATGCTCTCCATTTCCATACAAATATGTCACACAATTCCTATGTATTTATGTATCTAACGCTTTGATATTTTCATTAGCATGAAAATTTGTATTTCATTTTTTAAAATATAGTGATCGTGGTATTTTTTATTGTAATATGAAAGATTTGAGTGCTATCTATGTATATATATATATATATATATATATTTGCGTGCGAGCGCGTGTCTGTGTGTGTGTGCCACGTACATTGGTCTGTTGGTTGGCATTCAAGGTATAAGACCCCTCAGGTCGTGGGTTCGATTCCCCTCTGACACAGTTGGCTTTAAGGTGGTTTAGGGTTCTCGAACTGTTTGACACAATAAGAGTGGTTGGAGTCTTGTACAATAGCCTCTAACCATTCTTATATTTATATATATGTATGTGTGTGTGTGTGTTTGCGTGTGGGGGTGTGTAAATTTATAAGAATGGTGTGTGATATGTATGTAAATGCACATTTTTTTTTTCAAGTAATGGGCTAAATAATTTATTGAACGGTAAATAGAAATATTAAATTAAGATAAATATAAAAAAAATAATAATAAAATTAAGAATAAGAAATTTTCAATTTTGAGCTTTAACAAAATTTAGGTACCCCTCCTAATGTAACTATCAATATTTTGAAGTTAATAGTTTATATGCATATATTCATTTAATTTCAACCTTATTAAGTGTTTTATGACATAAATGAATGACTCTTAAATTTATTTCTTAGCACTCTTAAATAGTTTTTCTTATACTAATTTGAATAAGAAGAACAAATATTTAATGTATTATGTAATTAATAGTTAAGCTATATATATTCCCACTATAATTTATACTATTTTGTGCTTCAAATCATAAATAACTTCATATTAATATTCAAAATTACAAAAAACAACAATTATTGCAACTTATATATGAAAGTTTGTAAGCATAAACTCATAGAGTAATATGGCTCTTTAAAGCTTATAATAAATGTATAATTAATAATAATAATAATAATAATAATAATAATTCTANGTGTGTGTGCCACGTACATTGGCCTGTTGGTTGACATCCACGGTATAAGACCCCTCAGGTCGTGGGTTCGATTCCACTCTGGCACAGTTGGCTTTAAGGTGGTGGTACTCGAACTGTTAGACACATTAAGGGTGGTTGGAGTCTTGTATAATAACCTCTAACCATTCTTATATTTTTATATATGTGTGTGTGTGTTTACTTGCTACCAACATAACTTCATGTGCTTGAGGATTATTTATTATGTTTAATCATGTAATTGTCATTTGGGGCCCCACCTAAGGAACATGCAAGGCAAGGGGGAAGTTAGTAGCCTTGGAATAATTTAATAATATTTTATTATCATAGTTAGAAAAAATAGAAATATATTATATTTCATGATTTCAAGGAATAACTATGCCAACCACCATGAGATAACAATACATACACTAGAATACAATAGGAAAGGGCTACCCTCCAAATATTAGAAAAGTGTAGAAATTACATAAAAGAATTTGTAATTGTGGTCTTCTAACCTTAAGTTCACATGTTATGACAAGTACTAAACAATAAAAAAAAGCATGTCAAAGTACCCTATAACTCTTTTTGTGATCAATTTTACTATTTATTTTACTTATATATATATATATATATATATATATNCCGTTTTGACAGCCCTATCTAGAACTCTATATTCAGATGAATTCCAGCACAAATTTGACTCAATTAAAATGTTCACTCAAATAATAATAATAATAATAATAATAATAAGTTATGATCATAAATATATATAGCTTAGAAAGAAAGAAAGAAAATATACATCTCTCAATGATTTCTCACATGTNCAAATTATATAATCATTTATAGGCCTAATAAATGTGTCTAGAACTCTATATTCATATGAATTCCAGCACAAATTTGACTCAATTCAAATATTCAATCAAATAATAATAATGATAATAATAATAATAAGTTATGATTATAAATATATATAGCTTAGAAAGAAAGAAAGAAAATATACATCTCTCAATGATTTCTCACATGTCTGTTGTTGCCTTGTTGGGGTTCTCTATCACAGATTTTAATGAGAAAATAGATGGAACATTTAATGTAAATTGACACTCACATGTAACCCACATGGTATGCTCTCCATTTCCATACAAATATGTCACACAATTCCTATGTATTTATATATCTAACACTTTGATATTTTCATTAGCATGAAAATTTGTATTTCATTTTTTAAAATATAGTGATTGTGGTATTTTTTATTGTAACATGAAAGATTTGAGTGTTATCTATATATATATATATGTGCGTGCAAGCGCGTGTCTGTGTGTGTGTGCCACGTACATTGGCATGTTGGTTGGCATCCAAGGTATAAGACCCCTCAGGTCGTGGGTTCGATTTCCCTCTGGCACAATTAGCTTTAAGGTGGTGGTACTCGAACTGTTAGACACATTAAGGGTGATTGGAGTCTTGTATAATAGCCTCTAACCATTCTTATATTTATATATATATGTGTGTGTGTGTGTGTGTGTGTGTGTGTTTGCGTGTGGGGGTGTGTAAATTTATAAGAATGGTGTGTGATATGTATGTAAATGCACTTTTTTTTTTTTCAAGTAATGGGCTAAATAATTTATTGAACGGTAAAAAGAAATATTAAATTATGAAAAATATAAAAAAAAATAATAAAATTAAGAATAAGAAATTTTCAATTTTGGGCTTTAACAAAATTTAGGTACCCCTCCTGATGTAACTATCAAATTTTTGAAGTTAATAGTTTATATGCATATATTCATTTAATTTCAACCTTATTAAGTGTTTTATGACATAAATGAATGACTCTTAAATTTATTTCTTAGCACTCTTAAATAGTTTTTCTTATACTAATTTGAATAAGAAGAACAAATATTTAATGTATTATGTAATTAATAGTTAAGCTATATATATTCCTACTATAATTTATACTATTTTGTGCTTCAAATCATAATTAACTTCATATTAATACTCAAAATTACAAAAACAACGATTATTGCAACTTATATATATGAAAGTTTGTAAACATAAACTCATAGACTAATATGGCTCTTTAAAGCTTATAATAAATGTATAATTAATAATAATAATAATAATAATAATAATAATTCTATGTGTATATTGAATGTACTCTACTTGCTACCAACATAACTTCATGTGCTTGAGGATTATTTATTATGTTTAATTATGTAATTGTCATATGGGGCCCCACCTAAGGAACATGCAAGGCAAGAGGGAAGTTAGTAGCCTTGGAATAATTTAATAATATTTTATTATAATAGTTAGAAAAAAATAGAAATATATTATATTTCATGCTNGACTTCATGTGCTTGAGGATTATTTATTATGTTTAATTATGTAATTGTCATATGGGGTCCCACCTAAGGAACATGCAAGGCAAGAGGGAAGGTAGAAGCCTTGGAATAATTTAATAATATTTTATTATAATAGTTAGAAAAAAATAGAAATATATTATATTTCATGCTTTCAATTATTTGGCTTTATCTATACCAAGAATAACTATGCCAACCCCCATGATATAACAATACATACACTAGAATACAATAGGAAAGGGCTACCCTCCAAATATTAGAAAAGTGTAGAAATTACATAAAAGAAGTTGTAATTGTGGTCTTCTAACCTTAAGTTCACATGTTATGACAAATACTAAAAAATAAAAGCATGTCAAAGTACCCTATAACTCTTTTTGTGATCAATTTTACCTTTTATTTTACTTATATATATATATATATATATATATNGAGAATTTGTAATTGTGGTTTTCTAACCTTAAGTTCACATGTTATGACAAATACTAAAAAATAAAAGCATGTCAAAGTACTCTATAACTCTTTTTGTGATCAATTTTACCTTTTATTTTACTTATATATATATATATATATATATATATATATATATATATAAAACACAANAGAGATGACATTTATGCCTCATTAAAATATTTGATTTGGTAAAATTTGATAGAGCATTTTTATTACTTAATATAGAAAAAAATTATTATATTTAGAATATAACTCATTAGAACAAAATGCATGTTATTGAATGCCTAATTTCCAATTTAATGTTTTTTATGAATGTATATAATTTATTTTTAATTATTTGCCCATGTTATATGTAAAATCAGTAGAATATATGTAAGTGGGAGACAAAATAACAATGCATGCTAAATTATTAGAGAAATTTATAGACTTACCGCACAATTCTTGTGTATTTACATGTCTTACACTTAAGGTTTTATATTTATTGTTGACTCTAGATTTGTTCTGGAGACACAAATAAGAAATGGAGCGTCACGGAAAAGAAGAGAAGGCAGAGAGAGAGAGAGTAGTATTGAATAGTAGGAAATAGGGTTGTAAATGAGCCGAGCTTGAGCGAGCCGAGCCTCTGCTCGTGTTCGGATCATTCCAATTTGGCTCGTGAACATTTTGTTTGTGTTTGGCTCGAATAACATATTCATGTTCATGTTCGACTCGTGTTCGGCTCGAAATAGGCTTGGTAGAACATATTCCGCAAAATAACACTGAGTAACACCGCAGAATAATAATGTGGAATAATACCGCGGTGTTATTCATGGCGTTATCGGTGTTAGTGTTACCGAGTAATACCGCGGAATAACACGGTGTTACTCGGTAACACTAAAACCGATAACGCTGCGAGTAACACCCGAATAACACCGCGGTGTTATTCCGTGGAATAACACCAATAACACCGTAGAATATTGGATATATTTAAATTTTAATTAATTTATTAATTTATTTATTTCTTTTTGACCCAATTTGAGTCGAATACGAGCGAGCAAATATTTGTTCGTTCGGCTCGTTTATATGTTGAGCTTAAAAATTTGTTTGTTTTCATCTCGTTAAGCTTAAAGAACGAGTCGAACACGAGCTATTTGAGAACAACGAACCGTTTTGATAGCCCTAGTAGGATACTTAAGAATACATTTATACCCCTTCTTTATCAAAATAACGAGGTTATTTTATTATTTTTATATATATGGGCCATGTAACTGCCAGTGAGGATTTTATTACGGGTGGTAGACTGTTACCGATCGATTTGCCTTAGGCCAATCGGTTTCGTTGGTGCGTTTTTAGGAATGGGAGCTTGGGGGGTGAATGAACATGTCGATCCTGGTCTGATTGGACAGATTCCTTCATTGTGGTCCGAGTGAATGATAACCGATCTGTAGTTCTTTCCTCCGTCGCTATCATGTTTGGCCATTGAATTTCTATAAGATTCGTGCAGACATATTTTTTTGTATGCATTTACCTTTATATTTCTTTGATATTCATCACCCATGATTGAAAAGGTGTTTTTCACTTTTAGAAGCTTATGATATTGGTATTTTTGATGTGATATCAAAGCCTCGACGGATAAGTATGTGAATATGAAAGTTTAGATGGAAGATATGTAAATATGTAAGAGTTGTGTGGCATGTCTGTAAATGCCCCTGATTTGTTGCTGTACTTCGTTAAATCTTAAAATGCCCTGCCATGACAAAATACTCCGACGCTCCGCAATATCCCTGAAGGCCTGATTTAGAAATTTACCTAAATTGGGCCGCTTAAGCCTCCAAAGTAATAAAGAAAACTGGCCCAGGTTTAAACCCAATACGAATTGTTATGGGCTGCAGTGAAAATTAAAATTACATGGAGTGTAGATTAATTAGGGCCCTCTCATAGATTTATGTGCAAAATTGATGAAGCTATTTTGCATTGTCGTCTGTTGATGAATAAATAGTTATTAGAGGGTGTGACTAGAAAATGATGACTAGTTAGTGTCCTGATAAAATGAGATGTAAGGTGGGCTGTTTGATGAAATCAGTAGATTTCATTTCTCTTCGGTTGTACGAAATGCCGCCGTCTGGAAAAATTTATGTTCGGCTCGGATCGTATCACAAGAACGGCAAGTTTTCATCATATATGAAAATGAGGCCCATTCGACCACACAATTTTTGAGGAAATTTTATTGAACGATGAAGCTGCTTTAAACAAAATCGTAGTCTAAGCTTGCGGTCTAAATTGTACACTTGAAAATATTTCTTTGGCGCAGAGATTTTAATCATTAACATGACGTTAAAATATCACTATTTCAACTTATAAAAAAGTGAAATATACAATTTTATGAATAGGTAAGCTCTGTTGTATGTAAAAGATTGAATTTAGGTGTAATGTATGTAAATATATAGAAATTGAGTGGTTTGCATGCAAATCTTCCAATTAAAGAAGAAGCATTTACATGCATACCAACCTTAGGNGTAATTTGCCAGGTGCAGCTAAAGAGAATTGCTTGTTTGTTGTACAGTGATTGGGCTGTCAGTGGCTTCAAATGTAAAATGTCTTACAGGAATTTATAATTATTTTGTTTTTTTTTAAGTGTTGTTGGAAAATTGGCATGTTTTTAGTGAATGAATATTGTTACTTTGGAGGAGAATAATGCATCTGTCATCTAATGATTCAAATGTATTCTATATATGTATATGAATGGCCTTCCTTATTCCTTATTTATGTTATAATGCTGTTATATATTATTTTACCTATGCATTAGAAGATGTATTTCACTTTTTAGAAATTAAATTAATGGTATTTTCTATGAGATGTGAAAATTTGGGTGTTATAAATATAAAATGTAATTTCAGGTGCTATATATATATATATATATTTCTAAAGGATTTGTCAGAGCCTATTATATAGTTTTCAACCACTCCTAATGTGCCAAACAATTCGAGTACCACCCTCCTTAATGCTCATGTAGTCAGAGGGGGATTCAAACCCCTGATCCGAGGAGTCTTTCACCAAAGATGTCAATCAATAGGTCTAAGTACATGACACACATAGATATATATCTGTGTGTGTGTGTACCAAGTGTAGGTGACTGCTCTGTGTAAGTCCCCTCTCGACCTGGATTCAAAGTTGCACATGGGATTGGCTGGGGGTCCACCCTTCGGCCAATCCTTATATATGTATGTATGTATGTATATATGTATGTATGTATGTATATGCAAAAACAAAGAAATTGGATGATATGTATGTAAATATCCCATAAAAGTATAATATGAACATGTTTTATTTGGGGCCCCTCATTCATTAAATGGAGTTACATAAATAATTAGGCAGGTAAAAAAGGATTTAGAAGAGATTCAAGCAAATAATAATAATTATAATAAAAAAAAAATGTTGATATTAAATTAAAATCCCCACAATATGTAGCATGCCCATCAATTCCACAGTGAAATTGATTCTCTCAATCTTAAATGAATCTAATTCTAATTTGGCTTCTCTTGTTCTTAAACGCAATCACAATCCAGTCCTCTAAACCATAATCACGTGACAATTCTCATGGCTTTCCATGCTGCACGTATGCTTCTCTGCATGCATGATTCTGATGAGACAAATGACGTATTTAATTGATTTGTCTTCATCATTGGTATTACAATACTAATAATAATGAAATAATTTTATGGAGATTTACATACATGCCACCCAATTCTTATGTATTTACTTATATAACACTTGAATTAAAATTTTACATTTATACCACCAAAATCTTTCATATCACATAAGAAAATACCATCATTTTAACTTTTTAAGAAGTGATATACATATTTTCAAGTATATAGCTAAGGTGGCATGTATGTAAGAAATTGAAGTTAGGTGTCATGTATGTAAATATAAAGGAATCGAGTGGTGGATATGCAATTGTTGAATTATTGTTTTTTGATTATTTGATGTGGGACTAATGCATTGATACTTCGCACGCCATGCTCATGTTGGTTTTATGTAGGGGTGATTGATGTTTGTTGATGTGCAGATTAATAAGTTATGGGCACAAGTAATGCATGCATGAGCATGGGTCATATTCAAATTATAAAGACTGATTTTAGATTTAAGTGGAAATTATATATTTTTAATTTCTTCTCTATATTGAATTTAATTTATAAAAATGTGTTGAAAATATAATATTTTTCTAGGGAGTTTGAAATATTTCAATATGCTTTTTTATAAATATGTTAAAGTCATTAAAATTGATGTGAGCTAGAACTATTATGATGATTGATAATGGTTGAGTTTATTATCATAACATTACTAAAATTTCTCACATGCATATACAAATAAATTATATTTTTTTTTATAAAAAATAAATAAAAGAAAATCAAGGGCCCTACATCAATTGGGATATATCCATTATGTTATTTGAAGCTTACAACGATGCTCGAATCTCCTTGATCACTTTATTACAACTATTTCTCAATCTCTCCTCCATATGTTAAGCACCTAAATTTATATCTTTTTAGTTGAGATCACACTTCCTTAGTCCACTTTGTCTCCCTTCGTCTCATGAGAACAAATTAGCTAATTACCCACCCTTATGATGTTCTTCCTTGATTGTCCTTAAAGTCTACCGATACTTAGGTTCGATTGTTTATTCACTTGGTCTTCCCTCCTTACACGAGAATGATCAAGTTGACAATGACTATCATCTTCTAACTTTTGATATTCCCTATTAACTATTATCAAACATTTAGTTACCAGCTACCGACTATCAACCATTGATGTGCGATGTTTTTCTTATTGGTTGCTAGTTTGTTATTCTATTGAGATAATGACTGAGTTAATTGAACTCAATGGACATATTTTTAATGTTCTTTGTAGCATTGCTAAATGTCTATCAATGGTTAACATTTATCTTTAATTATGGATGTTGAAAACAAATCTCTAAGTCACACATTCTCTGCACCTCCCATCTTAAAAGGTGAAAAACCAAGCTAATTGCTCACCGTTACTTAACTCTTAATGTATCATGTTAATCATTGCTCAATGCTTGCCAACAATCGATGTATGTTAGATATTAACATCTGATGCTCTTATTTCTAGCCTTTAAATTTTTCTTTTAATTGGGATAACAAATAAGTTGAATATCAATCATAATCTTACTTTTTATGCTTTGAATCTAATATAATTTAATGTTTGCTAAATTAAGGCCAACATTCAATCAATTATTTATCAACATTGGATGTCATCTTTCTAGTTATTTAATCTACTTTCGTGCATAGAACAATCAAGCTGCTATCGTTAGTCATCTCACTTTTAATGTTTCTTTTCAATTATCATTTGATAGTTGTTCCGGTATCCATCATCAACTCACATTTTACACCCATCTTTTTGATTGCCCTATTCCTACTCGTATGGATAACAACTAAGTTAATTACATCCATCCTCAAAATTGTGATACCTATATCAGTCAACATGTATTCTTTGATGATATCTCTAATCAAATAAAATGTTTAATATAATCATAAGAGACTTCTTCTATAGTTTATATCTATTATATTGTATTATTTTCTTTCTTGTTTGGTGGAATGATGTTTTTATAATCCTTGACTCATAATAATGATATTATTTTATTTATCATGTTTGTTTGTTTTTTTTTTTTTAAGTTTTCAATATATAAAATCACATGTCGGCTGAACATTCCACTTATATAATTATGTTTGAGATTGTCATATTACTTTTAGTTATTGGATTATTTATTGAATTATTGCTACTATCATATTGTATTCAACAAGCAACTCTAGTGAAGACTACAACTAATTAAAAATGAATCATGTGTTCATTCATTTCTCCTTTTATTTTTAAAGAAGCCACAAGTTTTTTTTATCTTCATATACTTCCCTTTTCCGAATAATTCTCTTCTGAATCATGTGAATGGTCAGGAGAAGAGATGTATCAGAAAAGAGGGACATAAGACAAAGCTGGAGAAACAAGAGAATGAACGTGGAGATCCTCCGTGCGACAAACCTCACAAGGATATGTCAAACATATACGTTCAAACAAGATCAGATCAAAATAGCTTGTGTCAAATATCAGGAAAAGAATGCCTACAAAAGCTATCCACAACTAGAGATTCAGGTTTGTTTGTCTGTTGTGAAGTTTATAGTGCTTTCAATGGGACATAACCCACTTGGTTAATTACATCTTGGAGGTTGCCTGAGAATACTCTTGATTCAAAGGAGTTTTACTTACATTAGTAGTGACGACTAGCACAAAGCAATGAAAGATGATTATTTAATAAAGGAATGCCTCGATGCTTTTAAAGCTCTTGCTAAGCCATGGAGCGGAGAGTGAGTCTCTCATGGTCCCCACATAGTAACATACTCATCGGCATACGGAGCCTGCAAATAGTCGAATCATCCCGACGTGGAGTCTTGATATGTCAAAGAACACCTGGGTCATAAGGGCAGAGGAAAAATCATCAAATCTCAAACGGGCGATACCTCATCAGCAATCAGGTCATCGAGATGATACAAATGAAGGCACAAGGAACGACATGGCTCAACAGGAGTAGTCAAAGGAAGGGAGGTGTAATTATTAGAAGGTAGAGGTAGTCAGGTCGAGGTATCGCAGACCTGTCAGCACAAGCCACTATAACCATAAGTCTACCGGTCATGAAAGTAGTCAACCCAATATGTCTAGAGATCCTCGGTCAGCAATATGTGACTTGTGTCTTTCGCTGGGACCTCAGTAGCCCTAAAGTCATAGGAAGGGAAATCTATCATATGATTATTTGGTGGAGCTCCAAGAGGTGAAACTTATATCCCCTGAAATGACAAGGATGCCACTTGAAAAGAATAGAAAGGGAGGTTCGGCTACAAAGCTGGAAACATTCCAAAAAACAAACTTACTCTGTTTGGGTCGGGGAGCCTTCTAATGACCTAAGCGCACTATACAACCACCTAAGTAGAAATCTATGCTAGGCCAGTCGGGATGGACACATGTAATTGATACAGTTATCTAGAGTGTTCCTTAGATATTGTGAAGGTTTTCACCTTCTTTAGTATCTAATCTATTATAAAGATCACTAAAAGCTGTTTTTTTAATGTCACATATTATTCTTTTAGACTACCTATGTGCCATTTTATCTTTTTTTTTCAGTTCTCTAAGCTTTTACATATAAAACAATTTTCATAACTTTACTTCTTATATTTTATCTTTTCTTATACATTATTATTCCACCACAAAGTATTTTTATTTATAGAAAATTTTTTCTTTTGATTCTTCAAGTACATCTTTTGTCACTTTTTTGATAATGTTTATTATTTTATCCCACATAGAATTTGTTTCTTCATAAACAACCCAAATCTTGAAATTTTGAAGTTTACTCAAAAATAATTTTATTTATGTCTTTTAGGTCTCCCATTTAATTCAATGACAATTATTTCTAATATTCATTATTTTACAACTTTTCATCTTAAAATCTGGAATTAATAATCGATGTTGTGTACTTAAATTCTCACTTGAAATGAACTTAAAATCTTTACATTCTCGACAATCTCTTCCTCTCTTAAGAAAATAATCAATATGTGTTTTATTAGATCTATTTTTATAACTAATGATATGTCATCTCTTTTCTTGAATAAAGTATTAGAAATAACAAAATCATACACTAAAGCAAAATTTAATATGCCTTTACCTTCTTCATTAATTACTCCAACGCCGTAGCCACCATGAATATTTCTAAAATCTTCTACCACTCTACATACATGTACATTTAAATCTCCTCCAATAATTTTTTTTTTCAAGAGGTTGTATTAATTCTTCTAAGACATTTTAGAAATTTTCTTTAGAATCTATATCTAAACTTACTCGAGGAGCATAAAGGCTTAGAATACTAAAAATTTTAGTAGCAACAACTATCTTAAGTGCTATAATTTTATCTCCAATTCTATTATTTTTGACAACATTATCTTTCAAACTCTTATTTATAATTACACTAACACCATTTCTAGTGTGACTCTTATCTCAATACCAACGTTTAAAATTTAAGCTATCAATTTCCTTAACCTTTTCTCCAACCCATTTAGTTTCATAAATATATAAGATAGTTATCTTTTTGTTCTCATAATATCAACTAATTCCATTGATTTTCCTGTGAGAGTACCTATATTTTAAGACCTTATCCTAACATTAGTTTCATGGATTAGCTTCTTTACCCGCATTCGTCAGTAATGTGGAAACCCTTGTATATTTGACCCTATGCCTGGACACTGGTGTAGCCACCCTTGCACACTTCTCACTATCTTCAGGTCATATGTCATATCGCTTCCAGGGGATGCCGTAACTTCTACACAATGATAAAAAAGATTCAGATCATGATTTTTCGACAAATTTATGCTGATTGTCGCTACCTAAAGCAACCCTCAACTTTTCACATTCGGGGCTTGGGACCCAATAATGAAAATGTTAAAACAAAAATAAAAATAAAATATACCAAAAATAAAAAATAAAAATACACTAACAATAAAAACAAAAAAGATCCCAAAAGGCCCTTGAATGTTAAAAAATAATAAATATGTTTTATAATTAAGCAATGTTCTCTTAGATGTAATTTGAAATGTCAAGAATGACTACTACTGATAAAAAATTTTAAAATTTATTTTAATTACAATATTCACAATTTTTTTTTATTTCAAAATTAAATTTAAATTCAATTAATACATGTAAAAATCAATTTACATTGAAAATACTCAAAACACATCCCTTAACTTTACTAATTAACAAAGCTAAGGAGGAGAACAACCATTTAATAAAATAATCAATTATTCAAAAAAAAAAAAATAGTGTAACTCCCCTGTGAGAAGGAAAGAGTGCAGCAACTTTGAATAATATAAATATTTTTCACAAATACATTTAAGTATTACAGAACAAACCTTCTGAAATATATGTTTTAATTAAAAAATAGCTTTGAAATTTAAAAAAATGGGGGCATCAGAGGGCTTCAGGTAGAAGGAGAAAACTGATTCATCCATCTTTGGGCTGAAACATAAGAAACCAAGCCTTCATATTTTTCTTACATAACATAACTACATCAATGATATGGTCTTGCAATATAAATTAAATATATCATTGTCAAAAATAAAAATATAAATTACTTGATAACTTGGTACATATGTGCATAAAATCACAATCATAAACTTAAATCATGTCTTTTTGAAAGTAAAACCAATAAGAAATAATTTATAAAGCCTAAATCTTAACTGATGGCTTAATTTACTTCAATAAATTTGCAGTATAGTCTAGTTAAGTTTTAGTAAATTGCATTTAACTCCCATCAAATTCAATAATTTTGCAATCTATGTTGGTCAAAAGTTCATCACAACATCCCCAGCCAAAGTTTTCCTTAAAAGAAAAAGAGAAGATAAAGCATGGAAAGCATTCAAAAACTAACTTCATTATTCCAAACCTAAACAACATTTTTTTTAAAGAGTCTTAGGCTACATTTGAAGGAGCTTCGCCGTTCCCTTAAAAGTTATGTTGGCAGGATGGAGGTCGGCATCAACATTTTACAACGACGAAAAAATTCTAATTTTGCGAACCAGCATCGGCGGACGCTAGAGAAATGAAGCTTCAGCGAACCGCAAGTCACGGTTTACCGCCTTAATTTCCGTCCAACACAAAGGAACCGGGAAGCCACTCCAAAGGAAGCCTTAGCTCTCCTCTACTTCTTCTTCGTCTTCAACACCGGCGAAACTTTAACCGCCGCCGCCGTCGAAGTAGAGAGATCACCCGACCTCCTCCTCAACATTTGCCTTATCCCATCCGCTACTAGAACTGCAGGGTTGGATTTGAACTTGTTACAGAATGACATGTGAGCTTTCAGAGCATCTTCAGTCTTCCCATTTCCTTTCTTCCAACCCTTCTTCATCTCTTCTCTCACGGCCTCCGAGCAGAGCCCGCAAAGCCATTTGCCCTCGAAGTTAGCCTTCACCTGGCTTATGTACTCCTGAGTACATTCTTCTCTCAATCCACAACATTCACAGTTTGCTGAGTCTACCTCCATGAACATATATGAGAGTTTGAGAAAAGAGCTATGAAAGTAGAAGAAGAAGAAGAAGAGGTGGTGAGGGAGAGAGGAGAAGCTTTTTAAAGAAGGTCTCTTCAATTAGCTCCTTTGTTTAAGGGGGAGTGGTGGTTAGTGAAGTGAAGGAATAAAGATAATTTTTTTTGTCATAAAATATTATAATGATATATGGTATGGGCAAAATATGAAGTTATTCTTATGAACAAGGTGTTTTATAAAGGGAGAATAGGGTACTTTAGTCATTACTATCTCATTCAAGAGAAGTTTTTAGGATAATATATATATTTTGAGGCATTTTAGGATACTTTGCTTGTCAAGTCTGCAAGCACATGTTTGTGTTGATTAGGGTTGATGTGAAAGCAAGTGATTAAGTGAAAAGCATTTTTTTAAGAAAATAAATAGTTCTTATTTTATATTGGTTTATAGAGAATAATTTTGCTAGAAGATATGGTGGGGGTTTGAGATCATTTTTTATTTTTATTTTTATTTTGTATTGTATATATTTTTATACAATACAAAAAAATGTGGTTTGTTGCTGCAAACAAAGTCAAATATTTTGTGTGTGTATGTATGTTTGTATGTATGTGTCACGTACCACGGTCTGTTGATTGACATCCACGGTATAATACCCCTCAGGTCGGGGGTTCGAATCCCCTTTGACACAATTGCCCTTAAAGAGACGGTACTCGAATTGTTAGGCACATTAGGTGTGGCTGGAGACTCATATAATAGTCTCTGACCATTCTTAAAAACAAAAATGTATGTATGTGTATATATATAATATTATTTATCCACAATCACATTAATCACATGCGCCTAATCAAATAATTATATAACCAAAATTCAACAAGTTGAACTCGTTCAAATTTGCAAGTCTCCCATACAAGTCAACATATTCTCATGTCAAAAAAGAGAGCTCTCTTCTCCTAAAGAGTTCACACACTAAAGTCATCGATTAGATTGTCTGCTTAACAAACAGCTTTATCAAACTTTTGTTATCTTATATACTGCATTTACTAACACAAAGATCAAGCTTTTAGTTAATCACCCAAACGATATGAGTACTTCTAAGAAGAAGGGAATATTATGACATTATTCAAAATGATAGGTGAGGTTATGACATTTAATGAAAATAATGGCTGTTGAACAATCTCATTGTGACAATTAACATCATCTAATTTGATTTCTTTAGGGTCCAGTGGTCCTTAGTAGGTCTATGTTTGGATAGTTTACAGTAGATAGACATGGACATGTAAATATTATAAGAAATTAACTTTTGATGTCTCTCATCTATTCTATTTCGTTTGAATTTGATCATTTATCAATCGATGTCGTGCTTATGCAAGCGAATAGAATATGATTGAGGGTCTATTTGGGATGATTAGATATGATTGTCGGCATAATTTGTTGCGAATTTTTTTCTTCAATTAAATTTTTGCAAGCTTTAAGGAGTCGTAAATTTATTTATTGTCCAAAAAAGTTGGTGCGAGAACAATTTTGTAATTACGGTATGATTGTAGATTTAGATGTTAAAGCTAGGATATTAATTTTTCATAACTGATGCACATTTTGCTTACACTTACTGCGAAACACACAAATTGCACATTATGATGTTAGTCTTGATGTCTTTTTATGACACTCCAAAATTTCCTTGTAAAATCCTACAAATCAAAAGCTTCACTAAAGATCAAAGTTTAGTTGTTATATATGTAGTTACATAAGATCTTAGTGGGATGTATGTAAATTTTCAAGACACAACACCAAATTGAGAAATTGGGCAGAGTAGTTTATGCTAATATGAAAGTGAATAGATCTAGTAAAGCATTAACAAATGTAGAATAGAAAAGATACATTTATATGATGATGTTGAGTGCTAGGGAAAGTTAGATGTGAAAGTGTAACTTGCAATATAAAAATAAATGTATTAACACAATCATACAAGCTAAAACATCTAATCCTTTTTTTTTTGGTAGTTTTAAATGGAATTTAAATTAACCTTACTTGTGTTCAATATCTTTAAAAGTTAAATCTTAATCAATATATATTATAAAATGCCAAAAACTCACATTTGATTGTAGTCGTCAAGAATGATGATGTTGGACAATCCTTATTCGAGTTTTTATAAGTTCTCTACTCGAGCTCACCAAAGATGATACAAGAGTATCCACCTCTACATAATTGAAGAAAGTACTTTAGTGAAAAAATAACCCTTGGGTGAGAAGATGAAGGGGTCTAACCCGAATTGAGTCGGTTTTGGGGATGCAACACATGTGGGCATGATCGATCGTATACTTGGGGGTTTCAGTTGAATACAAATTCATCTCGATGTGCTTCTTTCGTGTTCGAATTTTTGCATTGTTTTGAGATTATTTGTTATCTATTAATTATTAAGTATTAAGTGTATACTTCAAAGTCAACTCAACATTAGTGTTGATCCATCCTCAAAAATTATTTTAATCATTCACAAATCACGGAGCATTTTCAACAAGAAATAATTTCAAATACGAATTCATGATCATCCAAGCTCCAATTTTATTAGACTTGTAATCGAACTAAGCGACTCGGCAAGATGAACCCAACGATTCGAAACTTGGTCAAACCCAAGTCCAATCAAGCACAAATAAATTCGTTTAGGCACAATTGGAGGCTTTGGATGGTCGATTGAATGGTTAAATAGATTTTAAATCTGACAAGCTTATAATTAAACTGAGCATCCTGATAAGACAAATCTAATGAGCTCAAGATCACATAATTCTTGCATNAATATGATTGAGGGTCTATTTGGGATGATTAGATATGATTGTCGGCATAATTTGTTGCGAATTTTTTTCTTCAATTAAATTTTTGCAAGCTTTAAGGAGTCGTAAATTTATTTATTGTCCAAAAAAGTTGGTGCGAGAACAATTTTGTAATTACGGTATGATTGTAGATTTAGATGTTAAAGCTAGGATATTAATTTTTCATAACTGATGCACATTTTGCTTACACTTACTGCGAAACACACAAATTGCACATTATGATGTTAGTCTTGATGTCTTTTTATGACACTCCAAAATTTCCTTGTAAAATCCTACAAATCAAAAGCTTCACTAAAGATCAAAGTTTAGTTGTTATATATGTAGTTACATAAGATCTTAGTGGGATGTATGTAAATTTTCAATACACAACACCAAATTGAGAAATTGGGCAGAGTAGTTTATGCTAATATGAAAGTGAATAGATCTAGTAAAGCATTAACAAATGTAGAATAGAAAAGATACATTTATATGATGATGTTGAGTGCTAGGGAAAGTTAGATGTGAAAGTGTAATTTGCAATATAAAAATAAATGTATTAACACAATCATACAAGCTAAAACATCTAATCTTTTTTTTTTGGTAGTTTTAAATGGAATTTAAATTAACCTTACTTGTGTTCAATATCTTTAAAAGTTAAATNCTTGCAATATAAAAATAAATGTATTAACACAATCATACAAGCTAAAACATCTAATCCTTTTTTTTTTGGTAGTTTTAAATGGAATTTAAATTAACCTTACTTGTGTTCAATATCTTTAAAAGTTAAATCTTAATCAATATATATTATAAAATGCCAAAAACTCACATTTGATTGTAGTCGTCAAGAATGATGATGTTGGACAATCCTTATTCGAGTTTTTATAAGTTCTCTACTCGAGTTCACCAAAGATGATACAAGAGTATCCACCTCTTTGAAGAAAGTACTTTAGTGAAAAAATAACCCTTGGGTGAGAAGATGAAGGGGTCCAACCCGAATTGAGTCGGTTTTGGGGATGCAACACATGTGGGCATGATCGATCGTATACTTGGGGGTTTCAGTNCTCACCAAAGATGATACAAGAGTATCCACCTCTACATAATTGAAGAAAGTACTTTAGTGAAAAAATAACCCTTGGGTGAGAAGATGAAGGGGTCTAACCCGAATTGAGTCGGTTTTGGGGATGCAACACATGTGGGCATGATCGATCGTATACTTGGGGGTTTCAGTTGAATACAAATTCATCTCGATGTGCTTCTTTCGTGTTCGAATTTTTGCATTGTTTTGAGATTATTTGTTATCTATTAATTATTAAGTATTAAGTGTATACTTCAAAGTCAACTCAACATTAGTGTTGATCCATCCTCAAAAATTATTTTAATCATTCACAAATCACGGAGCATTTTCAACAAGAAATAATTTCAAATACGAATTCATGATCATCTAAGCTCCAATTTTATTAGACTTGTAATCGAACTAAGCGACTCGACAAGATGAACCCAACGACTCCAAACTTGGTCAAACCCAAGTCCAATCAAGTACAAATAAATTCGTTTAGGCACAATTGGAGGCTTTGGATGGTTGATTGAATGGTTAAATAGATTTTAAATCTAACAAGCTTATAATTAAACTGAGCATCCTGATAAGACAAATCTAATGAGCTCAAGATCACATAATTCTTGCATCATTAAGGCCCTTAGATATTCATAAATCATCATATGATCAAGAGAATCATTATGGGTTGTCTGATGGAGTGGTCTAGATTCATGCAATATTTATGGAGGATGTCACTCTCAAAATTTATAAATAATGCACCACTCTCTTCATAAAGAAAGAATTGGACTTGAAGGAGAATGTTGGAAGAACTTCAAGCTCTTGAGGGTTTCTAAGCTCCATCCCTATCAGAATTCTGCGGACTAGTTGCTGCCATCTCCTGACCATTGTTGCCTAATCACCATTACTGAGCCACTACCACCATAGAACCTCTGTCAACCTAGCCATGGCACCATCGTCTGGCCACTACCACCACTGTTGAGATGCCGCTGTCATCGTCTGGCGGCTGCCGACGTCTGACTGATGCTGTCTAGCAGTCACCGTCACAATAATGCATGTCTCCAACTCTGTCTCTGCCGTCTGGTAGTCTCCGTTGTCGACTGTCTCCACTGCCGTCTGACCATTGTTTCCCAAACACAATCTTCGAGCCACCACCATTGTTTGGTCGCCGCCAACCACTGATTCATCACTGCCCGACCCCCATTGTCTGTCTGCCATCATAGTCGAGCCACCGCTACCCTGCCACTGCCATTGAGCCCCACCACCACCATCATCGGACCGCTGCTTCACGTCCACTGACGTCAATTTGTCGCCAACACCAGACCACCGTCGCTGCTGTCGGACAAACACTATTTTCCTTCCGCCACTACTGGTTCATCGTGTCCAACCACCATAGTCCAGACATTGTCACCGGACCACCACTACTCTGTTGTTGTCATCGCCGTCAGGTGGCCTCTATCGAATACACTAAAATCAAATTTTCATGCACACGACCTCTACCATTGACTTTTCCTTATGGCAGCCGGGTCGCCACAACTTCCTCAACATTTTGTGCTACTTCCTTTATGAAAGTCTCATACCACTTGTGTAACATCGCTTTAGCCTATTCAAGAATCGTTAAAGTCTTGTATCGTATATCAACGTAATAAAATCATTTCAATTCGACAAAACCACCTGGTTTTCATCATTTCATATTTTACTATGTAAAAACTTCTCCTATCTTCTTGTCAATTTATCTTCATTTGTGTATACATTGGATCTTTCGTAAAACACTGAAACATTAATACATCATTCTACTGCCACAAATATACGTGCAAAAGTTGTCAAGGACATTATTCTTAAAATTGGTTTTGATATTTCCCGACCAATTGTGGACAAGCAAGTCATCATTAGGAAGAACACCACACCACCTTTCATAATTCAAAACTTTATTGAAAGTGAAATTGAATTCAAGTTTTTTTTAGGGGAAATTAAAATAAAGTTTTGCATTCTGGTTTAAAACAATTGTTTTCGTAATTTTTTGAAATTATTCTTTTTCAACTTCGTCTCGTTATGCCTCGTTTTTCTTGTGATGAAGTGATTGGCTGACAATTACAGATGGGTCACTCATCAATCATAAATTCATACATTTTATTAAAATAAAAAAAAATTAATAGATTCCGCTTCGGCAAATTCATCAAATCTAGATTTCTCGCTTCAGAATCAGCTAACCATCAGCAGATTATCAGGATAAACTGCTTATTAGCATAAACTGGATAAGCTACAGCTGCCCCAAACAGACCCTTAATTTAATTTTGATTGAAATTGCCCTAAGACTATCATTCATTGAATATATTTAATTTTTGGCTTCAGTTAATTTTAAAATTTTACATAAGTTTTAGAGTAATTGCTAAAGTATATAAAAATAGAAGTTTAGGGGTTAGATATATAAATATAGGAGAATTGAGTGTTATTTACGTATATTTTCTTTGTTTCTATAATCACATTACAAGTCATGTCGAGTCTAGTTAGAGCTCAAGCTTAACTCTACGAGTTTTAACCAACACACGAGCCGTTTAATTATTATGAAAAAAAAAAAGATTAATTCAAATTATTGTTATATTAAAATAAAAAATAGAACGAGCAATTTAATGATAAATAATAGTAAATCACTTGATGCTAAATACAAAATATTATTTTTACACCTTTACAATAATTTAAAGACAAAAAATTGTATTTCAATATATTTTGAGTGTGTTTTAAATCAATTATTTTTTAAACGAACCGGCTCATGAGCTAACTAGTCGAGTCGGGGGTTGGCTTGAGCCATTTATCGAGCTGAGCCCGCGCCAGCTCACGAATCAGCTTGACTCAATTGCAACTCTCCGAGTCATATATCTCAAAAAAATATGTAAGGAATTAAGCAAATACATATTATCATATATGGCTTATAATATCCATCTTAACTATTGAAATCAATCAAAGATATAACTATTAATATATTTATGATATTTTCTATCATAATCAATGGGAACCAAATCCACGAGAAAATCGGGCTTTGTCGATGTATTGATTCGACGGTACATTCCACTTTTTGACAATTCCTCACCAAGTCCTATAAATAGGCAGAAAAAGGCTTATTAGAGGTGTTTGGCCTCAATCAACCAAACTTCTTTTGCATTAATTTTAAATAATTTCATAGCCAAATAACACATTTTCATTAAAAAAATATGTAAATACACTTATCAAATTATTTTTACCAAATTTTTTTTAAAAATTACAATTATAAAAGTCACAATTTTTATGTATTTACATGTCTAATATTTTGGCGGCATAAACTTTTATATATATATATATAATATTTATTTCATTTTTTTAAAAAAATAGTAATGATGATAGTATTTTTAATGTGATGTTATAGATTAAGGCGGTATGGATGTAAATTTGAATGTTTAGGTACGTACTGATAGATATATAAATGCATAAGTAGTGTGTAATATGTATGTAAATTGCCTGAATAATTTTAAAAATTTTAATATTAATTTATTTTTTATTATATTTATTTTACATGATTTATTTTTGAACAATGTGGGAATTTTTTTTTAAAGATATCATGATGTATTTTGTATTAAAATAAGTTTAATTGTACTATATGTTTCTTTAGTCTCACACATCACTTTATATTTTTTTTATTAAAATCAAATTAATGGATTATAAAATTAAATTTAAAAGAAAAATACAATTAAAGCATCATATTGTAGATTTTAGCTAAATAAACTAATCAACTTATAATAGGCCAAGCTCAACTCAAACTAAACATTGAATTGAGCAAATTTTGCTTGGTTCAAGTTAATGTCTTAATTAATTATACACTAATCATTAATTAGAGTAATAAGCTCGAGGTTAGGTTGTTAATAACACTAGTGCTTGGCATAATGCTAGAGGTCTGCCTATAATTATGTCCTCATGTGCCACAAAGTCATTTTAAATAGTTAGGGCATAAGAGGAATAAATATTAAAATTTTTATGATATTTTTTGAAGAGGTCATATGAGAAAATTATTATTCCCATTCACGTGAAAATGCAGTGCCGCATATATTTATTTAGTAAGTTTTACATGCGTATCACATAATTAAATGTATTTACATATCTAAAACATAAATTTTAATTTCTACATATATGCTACTGTCGAATTCAAATTTGTTATGTGAGTCATGCCCAAAGATCAGAATGGTAGAGACTTTGAGGGAGAAAAAGAATACACAAAGACTTGCTCGTAAAGGCGAACAGGGGTATACTGGGGCTCCTTGACCTATTTTATATATAGAATATAGGAATTACAAGAGAAATGTAGCTGAGAGAGGTCACTTCTTACATGATATGATTTCCCTATATATAGAAGATAGAGGGATCAAGTCTATAATTACATGTTTACCCCTACTTTAATGAGAGAGTTACATTTTATTATTATCTTTTTATAGTCCCCGCTTTAATAGAGGAGTTGCGCGTCCTTATGATGTCTTTTTTATATTCCTCGCTTTAACAGAACTGTTATAAATATTTATGGTGACTTTTTATATTCATAATCAAATTTTTGCACTTTTCATCATCAATCTTTTTATCTGAACCGTTAGATTGTCTCTAGATTTGTGCAAACCGTTTTTGGGTTTACATATTAAGTTTTCTGATTTTCTTGTCCCTTGATAGCAATAGATGTGATAAGGGCATAAAAATTTTTAAAGAAAGAAACATGATTACATGAATCTCTAATGATACTCCCTGTTTAGGTGCTCTCTGCGCTCTGTTCTGACATCTTTTGTGATATCTCACTGGATTTGAAGTATTTTTTTTTAATGAACTTTTTGTTCAGTGTTGTGTCGAGGTATTCACCTGCATTGATTTGGATTCCTGCATTAACTGACAACTCGATTCCTAGAGAAACAACCAGTCATGATATCATTTAACTCGAGTCTTATTCGTCACCCATCCCATTTTCTAGGTTGGATCCTCGGTTGCTCGCTCATCCCAAAACTTTTAATTTGCTCACCCTCAAAGGGGAGTCACTTGTTTGCTTGCTCAGGAGGAGAGTCATTTATTTTCCAACCTCGAAGGGGAGTCATTTGTTTGCCAGCCCCAGAGGGGAATCTTTTTTTTTTTTGCTCTCCTCGAAGGGGACTCTTTTGTTTGTTTATATCGTAGAGGAGTCTTTTGTTATTAACTTCTTGTTCGCTTACTCAGAATTGAGTTTACCAAGTGTTAGTTGAAGATGTGATAACGTTAGAGAAATTTGTCATAGCACAAAATAAGTTGTGAAGTAAAACTCCATTTATTTACTGGATACGGTGTCAGCCACTTTGAATTATTCGAGCGGTTCACATGTACGATCGGTCAACTTGTTTTGACCGTTAGGAGTCAGCCATCCATTTTATGGTACTTGCCTCCTAGCCAAATCCACTAGGAAGGTGACGGAAACGGTGTTTCCGACTTCAGATCTGTTGTTGTATGAACTCCTTAACAGAATTCCTATTAAAAATGTCTTTGAGATGTATCTCTCCTCATTGGTGTCGCTTCCCTTATTGATGGTAGCATGCTCCACGCTCAGCCATCTTTTATGATGTTAAATCCAAATTTATGATAGGCTTGCCTCACAGGGGCAAACACGGGCTCTTTGACCCATTATATATATATAATATATGAATTCAAAAAGAACGGGAGAGCGAGATCACGTCACACATGATATGAATCCTTTTTTATAAAAGAAAAAGGGACTGAGTTTAAATTCACATGTTTCCCCTATTTTAATGGGTGAGTTACATGTTATTATTATTCTTTTATGGTCTCCACTTCAATAGAAAAGTTACAAGTTTTTATGGTGCCTTATTATGGTTTCCATTTCAATAGAGGAGTTACAGGATTTTTGGCTTCTTTTTATATTCATAATTGATTTTTGACTGATTTTTGTCATCTATCTTTTTAGCTAGGCTGTTAGATTGTCCCGAAATTCATGCAAACTATTTTTTGGTGTACACCCACATCACCTTTGCATGATAAGAAAAGGTATATTTTACCTTGTATAAGGGGGAGTTCAATGTCCCCTTAGGGCTTTCAAATTTATTCTTTAAATAGACATTAGAGGCCATGGAGAAGCTCAAAGGTGATTGGAGATGGTTGGGTGGCTGTTCAGAGGATTTTAGAGGACTTTAGAGGAGTTTTAGCCATGGATAGTCAAGTTTTCCATTTCCCATGGTGTGCTCATCATGAAGGTGGGCATGGTGAAGAGGAGACTGGAGAGGGTTTTGAGATCATTTGAGGGATGAGGAGGTGGATAATACAAGATAGATATGATCTAGCTTGACCATCAAAGCTTGGTTTAAGAGGGATTAAGATAAATGCCATGTGTCTCCTCTCATGATGAGCCCACCATGTTGACTTTTCAAAGGGCTATTTTAAATTTAAAATTTTTTAATGGGTTGACCATGTCATGGTGAGTGGTCCTAGAGTCATAGATGATCTATTAGAAGTAGGATTTAGGCCATGACTTGGGTTGGGTTATTTTTAGGGTTGGGCTTGGACTAGGCCCATCATGACAATCTTTTTAATTAATTAATTAATTAATTAATTTTAAAAAAATGTGGAGATTGACCCCATAGGGGTTGTGTTGACCACATGACTATAGAGTTGATCATATGGACTCATATGATCACGAAGTTGACCACATAGTCATGGTGCTGACCATATGGAAATGTGGATCACATGGTCATGGTGTTGACCATATCGACATAGGGTTGACCACAGGGTCATGGGGCTTCATCATATAATATTTGTCATAACCATATGATGTGAGGTCCAATTGGAGGGTAAGATGGGCAATTAGTTTTTTTTTTGTCCAGATTATGGTTAGGCTTAATTGTTTTGACCATCCTAGGGCACCACTAAAATTTGAAGTTAAAGGGGAAAGTTAGGATTTAGGTCTGATTTTTAGGGTTTAATGAGGTTAAAGAGATCCCTGGTGCATTCAATTGGTTCAAATTTGTTCAAAATTAGGGTACACCTAATTGATTTTGACCATCCCAAGGTATCATCAAACCTTAGGTTCAAAAGGGCACAGTAGGGTTTAAGTATGATTTTTAGGGTTTAGTGGGGTTAGAGAGACCCCTGGTGAGACTTGAGATCAACTTGGGTGGATCCATCCCCCACTATAATTCTGGTAGCCATGGTGGTTTTTAGGGTTTATGGAGAGGTTCTTGAGGTTTTGGGTTGACTTGGGTGACTCAGGGCATGTCTTGTCCATGAAGGTCAATTTAGGGTCTTCACATGGTCAAAACCCTAAACCACCCCAACCATAGGGTTAGAGGACTTGGACTTGCCCTAATGGGATCCCAAAAGTCATAACCCCGATCTAAAGTCATGGGCAAAGTGTGGGGTGAGTCCTCACAAAAGTGAGGACAATAAACTTCTATTATTGTGGGCTTCCACTGTGGCTTCTATGGTCAACGAAAACACTTACAACTATTAAGTATGATGACCTCTCCGGCCAACTGACGCTACTACAGCTACTAACTACGACCTATGCGACCAACTACTGTATATCTAGCCAACTGTTACTGCAACCTCAAACTATGGTCTTTGTGACCAACTACGACTTATGTGGCTAACTGCTACTACAACTTCCAACTATAGCCTCTGTGGCCAACCAACTCTATCTTAGTTGCTGACTCTTGTCATTATGACAAACTATTATCTTTATATATAGCAATCAACTACGACTTTATAGCCCACAATTACTATTATTACTAAAAACTATAATTGTTGTAACCCAATTACGATTATTAAAACTGGATAACTATTGCACATATGTGATTATCTACATCGTAATTCCATATCCTCTAATTCAATAGAAGAGTGGACTTACTTCCTAATAATCTTATTGGATTACTTGGTTGGGCTGTGCCTCATAGTTTTTTAACTCTCCAGAGTTCTTTTCACGTAAAAACTTTTGATGTCTCCTCCTCCTGCTATTCTTTTATCTACATGTGTACTGAACCTTCATGCAATGCTAAGACGTTAAATTATCATACTATTGCCACGAATCTTCAGGCACACAATTAATACACTTTTTAAGCGAGATTTCAAGCAATAAATCATTAAATAGGAGGCTCAAACGAAAAGACAAATAATTTTCTCCTACCACCAATTTATGAATCCTTAAAAAAATGACAAATATTATATGGAATGGACAAAGTAAAAAAGCATACCACACAATTCTTATATATTTACATATCTAATACCTAAACTTATATATTTATCTTTTATAGCACTAGTTTCATAAAATGATGCTTGAAATTTTATATTTTATTAGAAATACACATGAAATTTCAAATGTTAGAGGTGTAGACATAAGAATTGTATGGTACGCATGAAAATACCGGAATGCCCTTTTGAAAACAACAACTTAAATTTTGGCAGATGGGTCAGCCATGTAATTTGATTTGCCCACATGTAAATTATTGATTGGGTGGCCCGGCCCCACCCAACTAAATAGTCCCTAGTGGCGTCATTGTTACATTAATTTCGATTTTGTATTTACATATCTAACACCTAATTTCGATTTTCTTACATTAATACCATCAAAATCTTTCATCTCTCGTAAAAAAAATACCACTATATTAACTGCTAAACTTGAAATACACCTTTTCATGTATACGTAAGGTGGTATTTATGTAAAAATTGAAGTTTAGGTGTTATATATGTAATTACATGCAAATTGAGTGTTCATATATTAAAATTTCAAATTATATAATCATTTATAGGCCTAATAAATGTGTCTAGAACTCTATATTCATATGAATTCCAGCACAAATTTGACTCAATTCAAATATTCAATCAAATAATAATAATAATAATAATAATAATAAGTTATGATCATAAATATATATAGCTTAGAAAGAAAGAAAGAAAATATACATCTCTCAATGATTTCTCACATGTCTGTTGTTGCCTTGTTGGGGTTCTCTATCACAGATTTTAATGAGAAAATAGATGGAACATTTAATGTAAATTGACACTCACATGTAACCCACATGGTATGCTCTCCATTTCCATACAAATATGTCACACAATTCCTATGTATTTATGTATCTAACGCTTTGATATTTTCATTAGCATGAAAATTTGTATTTCATTTTTTAAAATATAGTGATCGTGGTATTTTTTATTGTAATATGAAAGATTTGAGTGCTATCTATGTATATATATATATATATATATATATTTGCGTGCGAGCGCGTGTCTGTGTGTGTGTGCCACGTACATTGGTCTGTTGGTTGGCATTCAAGGTATAAGACCCCTCAGGTCGTGGGTTCGATTCCCCTCTGACACAGTTGGCTTTAAGGTGGTTTAGGGTTCTCGAACTGTTTGACACAATAAGAGTGGTTGGAGTCTTGTACAATAGCCTCTAACCATTCTTATATTTATATATATGTATGTGTGTGTGTGTGTTTGCGTGTGGGGGTGTGTAAATTTATAAGAATGGTGTGTGATATGTATGTAAATGCACATTTTTTTTTTCAAGTAATGGGCTAAATAATTTATTGAACGGTAAATAGAAATATTAAATTAAGATAAATATAAAAAAAATAATAATAAAATTAAGAATAAGAAATTTTCAATTTTGAGCTTTAACAAAATTTAGGTACCCCTCCTAATGTAACTATCAATATTTTGAAGTTAATAGTTTATATGCATATATTCATTTAATTTCAACCTTATTAAGTGTTTTATGACATAAATGAATGACTCTTAAATTTATTTCTTAGCACTCTTAAATAGTTTTTCTTATACTAATTTGAATAAGAAGAACAAATATTTAATGTATTATGTAATTAATAGTTAAGCTATATATATTCCCACTATAATTTATACTATTTTGTGCTTCAAATCATAAATAACTTCATATTAATATTCAAAATTACAAAAAACAACAATTATTGCAACTTATATATGAAAGTTTGTAAGCATAAACTCATAGAGTAATATGGCTCTTTAAAGCTTATAATAAATGTATAATTAATAATAATAATAATAATAATAATAATAATTCTATGTGTATATTGAATGTACTCTACTTGCTACCAACATGACTTCATGTGCTTGAGGATTATTTATTATGTTTAATTATGTAATTGTCATATGGGGTCCCACCTAAGGAACATGCAAGGCAAGAGGGAAGGTAGAAGCCTTGGAATAATTTAATAATATTTTATTATAATAGTTAGAAAAAAATAGAAATATATTATATTTCATGCTTTCAATTATTTGGCTTTATCTATACCAAGAATAACTATGCCAACCCCCATGATATAACAATACATACACTAGAATACAATAGGAAAGGGCTACCCTCCAAATATTAGAAAAGTGTAGAAATTACATAAGAGAATTTGTAATTGTGGTTTTCTAACCTTAAGTTCACATGTTATGACAAATACTAAAAAATAAAAGCATGTCAAAGTACTCTATAACTCTTTTTGTGATCAATTTTACCTTTTATTTTACTTATATATATATATATATATATATATATATATATATATATAAAACACAAGATAAAAATAAAAATAATAATAAAAGTGATCCCAAAATATTCTCTAATTTTGTTTATTAGGTTGATATCAAATCAAACATAAGTGAGTTTGGTTCAATTTGAAATAAAAAAAATTAATTTTATTTTAGATCAAATTAGATTTGAAATAGAGTTAATGAACCATATATGCATCAAACTTAGATTGTGATATCACTATAAAAATAAGAAATTATTCTTCATATTGGTTCTATAGAAATTAAAGTGATTTTCAAGCTTCTAAATGTTTGTAGTCATTAGGGCTTATTAGTGATTGGTCAAATTGTCATTTGTCCTGTTATTCTTACTTTACTTTTAAATTTGTCTAGTGATTGTCTGATACTAACTGTTTTTAAGTTTTGTAATCATGATTCATTCACAACATCGTTAATAAAATAAATCGAGAAATAACATACTGAACGCTCCAATTCATAATCGTTGGTCGCTATACTTTTGACCTATTTGACATAATTTCCAATGACACGAACATCCAAAAAAAACATCTAACATGATAAATAAATTCATATGTAAATTACTAAATGAAAAATGATTTAAAAAAAATCATAAATGAGAGGAAGTGGAATTCATTATTAGTTTGAATGAATAAGGAAATTATTTTCCAAAAGTTAGAGCTATGTAAAGGACAATTATGAAGGCAAGGGCACAACATGGGCAAGAGATTGCATAAAGCTATAGGAGAAAATAGCATTTGATTTGTGGATCTCTTCTCCTCTTTTTCATGTGAAATGCTAAGCTAGGGATGTCAAGTTATAGAGTTTGAAGGTGCCCACCATGTGAAAGGTTGAATATGCAATTATGCCTTATCCTAATATAACATTTGAACTAGTTGACCTCTCATGGGTTCATGTTGCATGGAATTGTTGATAGTTTGATTAAATATTATTTGGAGATAAATATTAAAAATAAATATATTTTATTATATGAATCTTGGGAAATAATTTCCTAGATTTTTAATTGATATGAATTTGTGGCATAATTATGTACTATCAAGAGGTAGATGCACAAAATTATAAAAATAATTAATTCAATGGTTTTATAGAGCTTCAAAAACTTATGGCTTATTTAATATAAATTTAATTTTTAATTATTTTTTATTTTATTTTTTGTTTTGTTTTCTTAAAAACAAATTTATTCGATGTATTTTTTACATGTTTTTACCTTTTATTTTTTCTAAAAAAGAATTAATATAATTTTTAAAACACTCAAAACAACATTTAAACATTTTTAAAAAATAAATCATATCATAATCAAATTGATTAAATATATTTAATTACAATTTGAAACATAAATAAAACTAAATAAAACAAAAATTATCCCAAATGACCCCTTTAAAATATAAATTTTAAAAATGTAGGTCAACAAGCATCAAGGCATGTTATGAGTCACATGCCATGGTTTTTAGTATTAGAGATGACATTTATGCCTCATTAAAATATTTGATTTGGTAAAATTTGATAGAGCATTTTTATTACTTAATATAGAAAAAAATTATTATATTTAGAATATAACTCATTAGAACAAAATGCATGTTATTGAATGCCTAATTTCCAATTTAATGTTTTTTATGAATGTATATACTTTATTTTTAATTATTTGCCCATGTTATATGTAAAATCAGTAGAATATATGTAAGTGGGAGACAAAATAACAATGCATGCTAAATTATTAGAGAAATTTATAGACTTACCGCACAATTCTTGTGTATTTACATGTCTTACACTTAAGGTTTTATATTTATTGTTGACTCTAGATTTGTTCTGGAGACACAAATAAGAAATGGAGCGTCACGGAAAAGAAGAGAAGGCAGAGAGAGAGAGAGTAGTATTGAATAGTAGGAAATAGGGTTGTAAATGAGCCGAGCTTGAGCGAGCCGAGCCTCTGCTCGTGTTCGGATCATTCCAATTTGGCTCGTGAACATTTTGTTTGTGTTTGGCTCGAATAACATATTCATGTTCATGTTCGACTCGTGTTCGGCTCGAAATAGGCTTGGTAGAACATATTCCGCAAAATAACACTGAGTAACACCGCAGAATAATAATGTGGAATAATACCGCGGTGTTATTCATGGCGTTATCGGTGTTAGTGTTACCGAGTAATACCGCGGAATAACACGGTGTTACTCGGTAACACTAAAACCGATAACGCTGCGAGTAACACCCGAATAACACCGCGGTGTTATTCCGTGGAATAACACCAATAACACCGTAGAATATTGGATATATTTAAATTTTAATTAATTTATTAATTTATTTATTTCTTTTTGACCCAATTTGAGTCGAATACGAGCGAGCAAATATTTGTTCGTTCGGCTCGTTTATATGTTGAGCTTAAAAATTTGTTTGTTTTCATCTCGTTAAGCTTAAAGAACGAGTCGAACACGAGCTATTTGAGAACAACGAACCGTTTTGATAGCCCTAGTAGGATACTTAAGAATACATTTATACCCCTTCTTTATCAAAATAACGAGGTTATTTTATTATTTTTATATATATGGGCCATATACCTACCGGTGAGGGTTTTATTACTGGTGGTAGACTGTTATCGATCGATTTGCCTTAGGCCAATCGGTTTCGTTGGTGCGTTTTTAGGAATGGGAGCTTGGGGGGTGAATGAANGTAACTGCCAGTGAGGATTTTATTACGGGTGGTAGACTGTTACCGATCGATTTGCCTTAGGCCAATCGGTTTCGTTGGTGCGTTTTTAGGAATGGGAGCTTGGGGGGTGAATGAACATGTCGATCCTGGTCTGATTGGACAGATTCCTTCATTGTGGTCCGAGTGAATGATAACCGGTCCGCTGTTCTTTCCTCCGTCCCTATCATGTTTGGCCATTGAATTTCTGTAAGATTCGTGCAGACATATTTTTTTGTATGCATTTACCTTTATATTTCTTTGATATTAATCACCCATGATTGAAAAGGTGTTTTTCACTTTTAGAAGCTTATGATATTGGTATTTTTGATGTGATATCAAAGCCTCGAGGAATAAGTATGTGAATATGAAAGTTTAGATGGAAGATATGTAAATATATAAGGATTGTGTGAACATGTCTGTAAATGCCCCTTATTTGTTGCTGTACTTCGTTAAATCTAAAAATGCCCTGCCATGACAAAATACTCCGACGCTCCGCAATGTCTCTGACGGCCTGATTTACAAATTTACCTAAATTGGGCCGCCTAAGCCTCCAAAGTAATAAAGAAAATCGGCCCAGGTTTAAACCCAATACGAATTGTTTGACGTATATGATGGGCTGCAATGAAAATTAAAATTACATGGACTGTGGAATAATTAGGCCTCTCTCACAGATTTATGTGCAAAATTGATGAAGCTATTTTACATTGTCGTCTGCTGATAAATAAATAGTTATTAGAGGGTGTGACTAGAAAATGATGACTAGTTAGTGTCCTGATAAAATGAGATGTAAGGTGGGCTGTTTGATGAAATCAGTAGATTTCTGTTCTCTTCGGTTGCACGAAGTGCCGCCGTCTAGAAAAATTTATGTTTGGTTCGGATCGTATCACAATAACGGCAAGTTTTCATCATATATGAAAATGAGGCCCGTTCGGCCACACAATTTTCGAGGAAATTTTATTGAACGATGAAGCTGCTTTAAACAAAATCGTAGTCTAAGCTTGCGGTCTAAATTGTACACTTGAAAATATTTCTTTGGCGCAGAGATTTTAATCATTAATATGACATTAAAATATCACTATTTCAACTTATAAAAAAGTGAAATATACAATTTTATGCAGATGTAAGTCCGGTTGTATGTAAGAGATTGAATTTAGGTGTAATGTATGTAAATACATAGAAATTGAGTGGTTTGCATGCAAATCTTCCAATTAAAGAAGAAGCATTTACATGCATACCACCCTTAGGCACTAATATTAATCAAGACAAAAGAGAAAAATATAGGTGAGAGGGGCCAAAAAGCACCCCTCTCCCTAGTATACAATGCACTCAAACTGAAATGCCAAAATAGATGCATATATGCCCAAAAGTAAGAGTGAAAAAGTAAAAGGATATTCTATAAATGGCCCAAAGAACATAGAGGAGGTGAGGACATAGCTGTGTTTGAACTTCTGAATAATAGAATTTGATGGTCCATCAGGATCAATTACCTCTCTAAAATGCAGGTGGTAGCATCAACTTGTGTCATCTTCCTTAAAGAGTTGCATTGCCCAGTAGTTAAACAACACCAATGGCAGGCGAAAAAGCGCAAACACCAATGGCAGGCGAAAAAGCGCAAACACCTCTGAACAGATGATGAAAACAAACGTGAAGACATAATCATGATAATTCTCCCATTATTAAGATAAACCATATGAAAAAACTCCNGTTGCATTGCTCGGCAGTTAAACAACACCAATGGCAGGCGAAAAAGCGCAAACACCTCTGAACAGATGATGAAAACAAACGTGAAGACATAATCATGATAATTCTCCCATTATTAAGATAAACCATATGAAAAAACTCCATGTTAAAAAATAGAAATTCAAATATGTAATTATCAGTTTTATTAAAACTTTTATAGCTTGTAGTTGTGGTTTCTATTTGTTGATTTAATAGCAACTTTTATCCATGAATTTTCTTTCTGTTTATGGATAATTTGGATCTCCTTCTTCTAGATCAGCTCTAGCATTGTTCTGGGAACTGAATCTCTCATTTGTTTCTTATTCTCAGTACTGTTGAAGTTTTCTTTGTTATTGATGGTTGTTAAGATTGTTGGAGTATTATGTTTGTTTTTTCAGATATAGTTCTGATTTATACTTGACTATCTTGAAAGGTCATTTTTTGTTGACCAATGATGATGATTTGCATTAATATATAAATTTCAATTGTTCTTTTGTGTTGAGAATTTTAGGGCAAAGAAATCGCATGAATCGACGCAAATCAAGAAGAAAACACAAAGATTTAAAGAGGTTTGGCAATTTGCCTACGTCCTTGGGAGCAGAACGATAGCTTTTCTTTCAATTCAAAAAAAGGAGCTGTCGACACTATTTTTGGTGTGGGGTTTGCCCGTAAGAAGCTGTCGGTCATCAGAATTGAAATCCCGTTGCCCGCTTCGGAAGGACGTTTTTTTTTTAATTTTTAATTTTAAAAAAGATGAAGTCAAACTGACCCCATAATTTTCATAGTTTAAATGAAAGAGCGCNAACTCCCTGTTAAAAAATGGAAATTCAAGTATGTAATTCCCAGTTTTATTAAAACTTTTATAACTTGTAGTTGTGGTTTCTACTTGTTGATTTAATAGCAAATTTTATGATGTTTTGGATCTCTTTCTTCTGGATCGGCTCTAGCTTTGTTTTGGGAACTTAATCTCTCATTTGTTTCTTATTCTCAGTAGTGTTGAAGTTTTCTTTGTTATTGATGGTCGTTAAGATTGTTGGAGTACAATGTTTGCTTTTTCAGATATAGTTCTGATTTATACTTGACTTTCTTGAAAGGTCATTTTTTGTTGACCAATGATGATGATTTCCATTAATATATGAATTTCAACTGTTCTTTTGTGTTGAGAATTTTAGGGCAAAGAAATCGCACGAATCGGCGCAAATCAAGAAGAAAACACAAAGATTTAACAAGGTTTGGCAATTTGCCTACGTCCTTGGAAGCAGAACGACAACTTTTCTTTCAATTAAAAAAAAAAAGGAATATAATTCCTCATTCGGGTTACAATACAACAAATATATATAATCATGACGTACAATATGTAATTGGAAAATTACCTTTGTACCATACCGCGGGAGCATTGCCCCCGCATCCCCAACCCACATAACAAAAAAAGTCCTCCAATTGGACAGATGCTTCTGCTCCATTCCGCTTAGCAATTGCCCCTTATCTGGTATATGAGCTATACCTAACATTTTGAATATTGTTATTCATTAGATCGTGGAAGGTAATTTTATATTTTTACAGGTAAGTCCTGAGCTCAATATCTTCAATATCATCATTGTCTTTAATATCTTCAGTGTTTTTTTTGTCTTCAATATTCTATATCTACTTTATATCCTTTGTCTAATCTTTCTTTTGTTGTTCCGTTTTGATTTATTTTGTTGGTTGTTACCTTTTGTTCTCTTTTATTGTTTATTTACTTTGCAGATCTAAGTTATTTTGGTCTTTAGACATTTTGTTCAGATGGATTGCCATTAGATTGAATTTGGAAGTGCATGATGCACTCGTAGATCTTTCATCTAGCACTTATCGGATCTAATTAAATAGTCAACAAGTACATGAGTTAACCTCATAAAGCATTTATCCTCATCATTGAATTAGTGCTTAGCTATATTAGATTTCGGCTTCGTTTGAGAAGACGGTGAAGCACCGTTTCGCTACAGTGAATGCCGACAAGTGGAAAAGCTTACGTTTGGTTAAACAACATCTGTCGAACGTCTCCCGAAGTTACTTCACAAGAACGGTAAGTTTTTTGCAGTTTTAGATCGTAGTTGGCCCTCTTTATTCGGCAGACGTGACTTTTAAAGAAGCTTCGTCGTTCCTTTGTTGTTCCTTCAAACAAAGCCTTCATTTGGAATAGTTTTAAATTTGCGTTCCGAACAACGTCATAAATTATTTTTGTAATTTATTTAATTGCAAATGCTTATTTAAAAACATTTTCAATCTAGCTTGGGCATTTACATACATTCCACCTCAGTCCTATGTATTTACGTATCTAACTCCTAAATTTTAGTTCTTACATTTATACCACCCACATCTTTCATATCACATTAAAAATACTGTCATTTTAATGTTTAAAAGTGAAATACGCTTTTTTTTTAATGCAAAAATAAGACGACATGTTTGTAAAAATTGAAGTTCAGATGTAAAATACGTAAATACATACATAGTAATTGGGTGGTATGTATGTAAATCTTCCAATATTATTTTAGGATTTAGAAGAAAATTATTCAAGGATATCTTATATTTTCCTAAGCCTATAGTTTGAAGCTATCATTTCCTCATTTGGTCTGGGAAAGCATTTGGCAATTGGAAGATTCAAAGTCATATAATTATAAATTACTTGTTCAACAAATTTAATGACATCCGAAGTATCTAAATTTGAGTCTAAACGAGCATAAATTAGGCATTTAAAATATGTTTGAAGATTTTATAACATTGGTTATGGGACTAATTAATCTCCTAATATTGTATATTCTCAGGCAAAAAGTGGATCTTAATGAAGATTTCATGGAGTGTTTTGAGAACTTTTGCTTAAAATAATTTAAATATTATTAAAAAATATAAATAAATTCATATTATTAAAATTAAAAAGCACCTAAAATTAGTTATTTGCTTCGATCCCTAAATAATTCTACAGTTTGTCTAACAAACGGAATTGATAATTGTTGCGTTCTGGAAAATTCGTGGCAGTAGATCAGATTCAACACACACTGATAAAAGAAAAATCGTGGGAGGAGACAACGAGGATTTTTTATATGGAAAAACTCTAGAAGGAAAAAACCATATGACCTGACCCAGTTAAAATAAAACATTATACAATCAAGAGTATAAATGTTCACTCTTCATGTGCATTATAGAAGATGATATTACAAGATAATGTTAAAATTATAACTGCATTGAAATAACCAACATATTTAAGTGATGTTATGGTGGGATCATCCTTAGATAAGGAACTGTCATTCAATTATTGGGCATGGATGGTAGCTCTGACATTCTTTGTTATTTATGGGATCCTTTTTAGATTTGCCACTTTTCATGTTATATGTAGCCTAATGTGTTCTCATAAAACCCAAAGTAGATGAGATTCTATTTTTGTTTTAGTAGGAAGCAGTTTACCTAGAATTGACTCAATCCCAAGTAGTCTATACTTGCTTTATGGCTCATTGTGGATAGACTGATAAGATCAAGTTGCAAAAACTTGTTAGTTATTCTTTCATTAAGGATGACTTCAAACGGTATGGAACACTGTTTTTTAATATTCTTTTCACATGTTTTTTTTTAATTAAAATTTGTTAACATGATAGAATGTAATCAACTATGTTATAATGCTTAGATATCACTTGCACTTGCTGATCTTCTTCATTATGGTGTTGTTTAGTCGACAACAATAGAGNCACTTGCAAAAACTTGTTAGTTATTCTTTTATTAAGGATGACTTCAAACGGAATGGAACTCTGTTTTTGAATATTCTTTTCACATGTTTTCTTAATTAAAATTTTTTAACATGATATAATGTAATCAACTATGTTATAATGCTTAGATATCACTTGCACTTGCTGATCTTCTTCATCATGGTGTTGTTTAGTCGACAACAATAGAGAGCATTTCGTTTCTTTTCCATGAGTTTTGAAAATCTAGTGTGGTTGGAAGAAAAAATAAACACATTGCAAAATTACAATGCATATGTGAATTTGAGGCAGATTATTTTCATAGAGAAGTTTGGCATGTTTGCAAAGCTTTTGGATATGATTCTAAGTGGTGTTTAATGTGTAAATGCATATGAATTGGTTGGTATGTATGCACAGCTTGTGCATATGCGAATGTGTAGGATATTTAATGCATAATATTTGTGTGATAGACAGGTAGAAGTTGAAGTTTAGCTGTTAGATGTGTAATATGATATTTTTAATGATGATATCTGAATTGAGGAGGCAAAAGGTGCATGTGAATTCCTTCTAACTTCATAACAACAAGGAGATTTTAAAGATTATCTCCCACCTGCAAAGCTTTTGGTGGTTATAAATTGATTCCTGATATTGGATTGCACAAGATAGATAAATGTCTTCATACTTATGATAATCATGAGTCTTTCTAATATTTTCTGGTGTTTTTTCCTCAGTTTTTAATGATTGAGCCCCAACTTCCAATGTTTTCAGGTGTTTTTTTTTCCTTTTTCTCTAATTTTGGTAATTATTTTGTCCTATTTGTATAATGGTATAACAAGATGTTCTTGTTATATGTTAAGTTAATTTGTTTTACTATAATAACTTGATTTAGTTCCAACATGGCTAAGACGAATGAAGGGGGTCCGTCGGCAATGTGAATAAGGAAGTAACGAACATTTTCTGCAATCTGTGTATTAAAGAAATTGCGCTCGGAAATAGGCCAACCGCGTATTTTTACAAGGAAGGTTGGCAAAATATTGTAAAGAGGTTCAAAGAATTGAAATGAACGGATTACGACATGCTCAAATTCTAAAACAAATGAGATCAATTGAAGAAGGAGTGGAAGATATGGAAAAAGTTGAAACATGGATCCACCGGGTTGGGTTGGGATCTCATTAAGCAAACAGTTGATGCTGGAGAGGAATGATGGGTTGAGAAATTAGAAGTAATATATATATATATATATATATATATATATATATATATATATATATATATATATATATATATNGAGCATTTCATTTCTTTTCCATGAGTTTTGAAAATCTAGTGTGGTTGGAAGAAAAAATAAACACATTGTAAAATTACAATGCATATGTGAATTTGAGGCAGATTATTTTCATAGAGAAGTTTGGCATGTTTGCAATGCTTTTGGATATGGTTCCAGGTGGTGTTTAATGTGTAAATGCATATGAATTGGTCGGTATGTATGCAAAGCTTGTGCATATGTGAATGGGTAGGATATGTAATGCATAATATTTGTGTGGTAGACAGGTAGAATTTGAAGTTTAGCTGTTAGATGTGTAGTATGATATTTTTAATGATGATATCTGAATTGAGGAGGCAAAAGGTGCATGTGAATTCCTTTTAACTTCATAACAACAAGGGGATTTTAAAGGTTATCCCCCACCTGCAAAGCTTTTGGTGGTTATGAATTGATTCCTGATATTGGATTGCACAAGATAGATAAATGTCTTCATACTTATGATAATCATGAGTCTTTCTAATATTTTCTGGTGTTTTTTCCTCAGTTTTTAATGATTGAGCCCCACGTCCAATGTTTTCAGGTGTTTTTTTCTTCATTTTTCTCTGATTTTTTGTATCTAATTCGAATTATTTTATCCTATTTGTATAATGGTATAACAATATGTTCTTGTTATATGTTAAGTTAATTTGTTTTACTATAATATCTTGATTTAGTTTCAACATGGCTAAGACGAATGAAGGGGGTCTGTCGGCAATGTGAATAAGGAAGTAACGAACATTTTCTGCAATCTGTGTATTAATGAAATTGCGCTCGGAAATAGGCCAACCACGTATGTTTGCAAGGAAGATTGACAAAATATTGTAAAGAAATTTAAAGATTTGAAATGAATGGATTACGACAGGCTCAAATTCTAAAACAAATGAGATTAATTGAAGAAGGAGTGAAAGATATGGAAGGAGTTGAAACATGGATCCACCGGGTTGGGTTGAGATCCCATTAAGCAAATAGTTGATGCTCCAGAGGAAAGATGAGTTGAGAAATTAGAGGTAATATATATATATATATATATATNTTGCCCATCCCCCACAATGTTACAAGCAATACCAACAACAAAAAAATATAAGCAATGTGGAATTGACCCGAAGTTGGAAGATAAATTGAATTTAATGTTTAAGAGGGTTGTCACGATAGGAAAACATGAATTCAACCCATGTGAGTTGGGATTTACATGCATACCAGATGACTTGCCACCTGAGCAAGTTAAGACTGACGATGAAAGGCCTAGCAGTATCCTGCAGAAAATAGTCTAGTTGGCAGTCGAAGAGGCACATGCTTGGGAAAAGGACGAAAGATAAGGATGTTTTCATGAAAAGCTCAATAGATAAATTGATTGATGCTTTTGCAGCTCCCCTACCTTCTACTTCACCAGACAACACCATCATAGATGTTGTTGTGGCTTTAGATGCTCTTTCAGAAGTTGTGGTTGATAGGTGATTTCATGCAAAATGTGCTAAAGTGCCTGAGGACCTGACCCAGAGGCAAATATTCATGGCGTTGTGGCTCGAGCCGCGCGTTGAATTTTTACGTGTTTTGATTGACGAACAAGCATGTTTTATATGTTGATGTCAGTAATTTTTCTATGGGTTTTCAACGTTTTATTTTATATTTAAGAAACAATTATCTGTAACTCATTTGTGTCCTTTAAAGTCCGTCATATTTTTATCATTTCATTTTGGTGTTATTACTTTTCCACACTTTATTTTATCTTAACAACTTATTTATTTATGATGGATCAACAACAAGATTGTCATAGAAGAATGACATGGGCTTCGACGATTGCAATATTTTTGTTGGAGTACTCCTGCTCTACAATTGCTCGAACATCGCGCATGACGTCCTCCTTTGTTGGGGATAAATGGGTGGGTGAGAAACTTGCTAGACATTTGATATAGTTCGACTATATTTTTTGCTTGACTGCACCCATTTTTATGGATATTCTTCACGAGTTATTACTTAACCACAACCTCCAAGGTTCTTTCAGAACGACAACTAGATAGGTGTTGGCAATAATAATATACATTCTACCTTAGAACGAATCAGTTAGAGGAGCTATGGAGTGATTTCAGCATTCCTAAAAAACAATTAGCTGATACTTCTCCAAAGGTCTGCAAGCATTTATTAGCTTAACGTTGCACATCATTAAGCCAGCAGATCCATTGTTCGCTACTATGTAGGAACAAATTGCTAATGATACCTGTCACATGCCATATTTCTAGGTAAGTTTTATTATTGTGTTACATTCACTTCAGAATGCAATTAGTTTCTAACGATGCTAAGCAGAACTGCATTGGTGCAATTGACGGTGCACATGTTGATGCCCGACTACCCAGCCACAAAAAAAATGGCATACATTGGTTGGAGTGCATCAACTACCCAAAATATCATGATAATATGTGACTTCAACATGTGCTTTACATTTGTAATGACTGGATTGGAAGAGAGTGCACATGACAGTGATCTTTTTGTCTATGCAACTATGAATAGTACACAACGTTTCCCTCACATGACTCCAGGCTTGTTTAATTATTTAATGATATGTATTATTAATCGCAATATCTTTCATAACAGAGAAATATTATTTTGTGTATCCTGGATATCTGATGCAGAGGAGGTACCTAAAGCCCTATCTAGACATCAAATACCATATTTCTGATTTTGGAGAGCATGTGACACCGCCCGTGGTAGAAAAAAAATGTTCAACAAACATCACACTTCTTTTCGCGAGGTGATTGAAATAACGTTAGGGGTTTGCAGGAAGAAGTGAGTCATCCTTTGTGATATGTCATCGTATTCATTTTTCAAACAGTTGCATATTGTGGTGGTCAATATGACACTCACAACTTCATCCAACGACATTTATCTCGATCAGATATGGACTTCAGTATGACTGACGATGAAAAAATGCATGTCTCTCCAAAACCTTCAGAATTTCTGGTTGGGCATTCTATACCTGAGGATGAGATGGAGTCGAATGAATTTTACACTCATGACAGAAAAGGTTTAGCTAAGATAGTTGCTTTGAGGGAGTCTATCACAGATGCAATATGTGGTTGTTGATTAACCTAATCTTCTTTATTTATCATACTATATGTTTTTTTTCGTAAGTATTTTATTGTATTGTGACTTTAGAATTTACGATTTTGTTATGTATTTTGTTTGTTTCATTGATACATTCAAATTTATAATACTGACATGTTTGAGATTTGTTTTTATTTGTTAATTTTTTTTGGGTTTAAGAGGTTAATGATGAATGATGAAAAATATGACCTTATTAGTTCTTTTGGATGACCAGTTTGTTGTTGTTTTTTAGTGTTGCATGTGAACTCTTAATGAAGACAATCAATATTCTCTCTTCTTTTTGTTGCATCAGATTATGAGAATTTACGTGGACGATCATATCCTGTTGATATTGCGTGTGAAACCCTAAAGAAGGCAACATAGGTTCTCTCTTATTTTTAGTGCATCGAAATATAAGGATCTACTGGATTTGTGATAGGCACATGTATCTCAGGACGATCGTACCCCATGGTTTAAAGGCAACCAAAAACTCATTTTTTCAAGGTTCACTGTCTCCTTGTAGTAACAGACTCGTGGGTTGGTGTAATTAGTTGTCTGAGACCGCACACTCACATATTTTTTGAATTATGCTATTTTATTCGATACAATTTTTGTTTAATTCACTTCTCTTGTAGATATCTAAAACTTAATTTAATTTTCTAATCGGACAAATGATTCGTCTGTTTTTTTATCTCTGTAGAAACATAAGTTCTTGGATTTTAGGGACCTCCCGAGTTGTGTTGTGTCAGCCTCACAACTATGAGTGACAATTCTATTATTTTCGCAGTAGCGTTTCAGCGAGGCGCAGTTTCTTTCATTAAGCCAACATTCCGACATATTCCACTGTCAACAGTGATTGGGGTACGATGGTTTCTCAGGAGGACAGTGCAGTTGAGAACATACGTCGTCAGAGTTTTCAAATAAACATTTTAATAATTTTAATTGTATTTATAATTGTTTTTCTTTTTATTTTATTAGTTTTGATACTCATGCGTAAGTGAGGACTGCATCTTATTTTTTTAAACTGATATGCAATTTCTGTTTTATCAATTATTTCACCCAGACAATTCTGTTGCGAACAACTTTACTTAACATGAGCATAATGATCATTCATTCGGAAACAACTTCAAAAAAATTATTCTGAATAAACTCCCAAGAGCCTGCAGATTATCGTATTGTCAGTATAATCTACAAATAAGCATATTATAAATAATCTGTAGCTACCCCAAACCTACCCTTAATTATTGCTACTTTCTTATTTGTGTATGTGTTTGCCCTTCGTAGCTCTTCATTTAATACAACATGACGCTGGGGAAAAATTATCAGGCGCAAGCTTTGTTATTCTTTTCGTTGTATTGGTTGCATTGATACACCTAAAATATAATGAAATGCATATATACAAACTCCGTGCCTAATGATTACTTGGTACTGGGATTGAGTGAATAAACAAAACAATAGAGACATGATCACTCAGAAAACAGTAATAGGGGCAGTAAGAGCAGCAGACTCTTTCCTCTTCAGGAAACTCCAATTCAAATTGGGACACCACGAAAGCGTCCAGGATCCATCCCAAATTGGGAAATAATTAAGGAGAAATAAAATTAAATAAGAATTTAATGCGCAGAAGCAAGCTGCTCCATGGTTGTCAGTGTAAATTTGTTTGTTTTCTCTTTCTCTCTCTACAGTTATATAAAGATATATAGTTGATATATATTCTGCTATTGCTCGTCACTTCTGACACAAGCGAGCTGCCGATCGCGAGCATGCATTTCCCACGCNTTCCATAGTTGTCAGTGTAAATTTGTTTGTTTTCTCTTTCTCTCTCTACAGTTATATAAAGATATATAATTGATATATATATTCTGCTATTGCTCGTCACTTCTGACACAAGCGAGCTGCCGATCGCGAGCATGCATTTCCCACGCAACGCTGCTGTTGCTTCGTGAAGAAAATGCAGATGATTCGACACTCAAACAATATGTTCGGCCCCACACTTTAAATGTATGTCGTCAACAAAGATTTTGATGGAGTTACCCCCCTGAGGGCTGTCATCTCGGTGCCCGCGAGCAATTCGTATTCGGCTCGTTGGTTCGATAAATAAAGGAGACGAATACGAACATTTTTTTTTTCAGTTTATAAACAAATCAAATAAGTACAATCATTTATTCGATCGTGTTTGAATCGTTATTGTTTGAAGTATAAAATAATTTTAAATAATTATTTATAAAAAAAATTATCTTATTATAAAAATTAAATCCTATAAGTTATAATCTGATCTCCAGGTTCGGCTCTTAGCTTATAGTAAATTCTATAATTTCGTATTTATCTTCAGGTTCGCCTCTTAGCTTAAATTTTCTTACATTTCTTTTAAATTTATATAGTTTCTTTGAGTGAAACCTAGTTTTTGGGAGTGAAATCCCACATATTGCCTCTCAATCTGAATTTTTTATGAATGAGATATGTTATTATGGTTTTATTGTGAGTTGTGCTTCGGCTATTTTACATTTGTGTTGTNCCTTCGTGCAGAAAATGCAGATGATTCGACACTCAAAGAATATGTTCGGCCCCACACTTTAAATGTATGTCGTCAACAAAGACTTTGATGGAGTTACCCCCCTCTAGGGCTGTCATCTCGGTGCCCGTGAGCAATTCGTATTTGGCTGGCTGGGTTCGATGAATAAACGAGACGAATACGAATATTTTTTTTTCAGTTTATAAACAAATCAAATACGTACAATCATTTATTCGATCGTGTTTGAATCGTTATTGTTTGAAGTATAAAATAATTTTAAATAATTATTTATAAAAACATTATCTTATTATAAAAATTAAATCCTATAAGTTATAATCTGATCTCCAGGTTCGGCTCTTAGCTTATAGTAAATTCTATAATTTTGTATTTATCTTCAGGTTCGCCTCTTAACTTAAATTTTCTTACATTTCTTTTAAATTTATTTAGTTTCTTTGAGTGAAATCTAGTTTTTGGGAGTGAAATCTCGCATATTGCCTCTCAATCTGAATTTTTTTATGAATGAGATATGTTATTATGGTTTTATTGTGAGTTGTGCTTCGGCTATTTTACATTTGTGTTGTGATTGATACTGGTTTAAGCATTAATTCCATATAGGTTTAAGTTTTTGAAAGATTTTCAAATAATTTGAGCAATACAAACAAATTTGCAAGATTTCAAACAATTCAAGCAATTCGAATAATTTGAACATTTCGAACATTTCAAACAATTCAAACAATTCAAACAAGGATTTTGATGAAGTTACCCCCCTCCTCATAGAAAAAATATTTTGTATATATATATTAAGGGCTTCAAACAAGAATTTGTTAAGGGCCCTGTGACCATGTTATATACGTTATTTTCTTTTTAAGTGTTAATACTTTAACAATGTAATGCCAAGTTTGAAAGTTTTTTACATGAATACTTGGCAATTTAAAATATGTAAATTATATTAATATTTGTGCTTGATTAAATCAATTTTTTCGAACATTTTAATCACCCCATTACTTTTTGACATAAATATCTAAGAGTTAAAAAAAATGTTTGTGGAAAAATATGTGTTGAAAATTCAAAATTTTAATTACATTATAAGATGTGACTACTTCATAGATGTTAATTTTAGACAGTCCCTTGAGGTTGAGAACTAGGTAATTTTTTCTCAAATTTAATTTTATAATTTGATGAAGTTAACACAAAATTTGATGAAAAATTGCATATAACTTTGGCTCTAAGTTCTTCAACATTGTTTAAAATTGCTCCTAGAGTATGTAGATTGCCAAAGTAATAAATTATAGTTTAAATATAAAAGTATTATTCATAATGTCCCAAAAATTTAATTCTTTTTACAAGGGGATATTTCCCTAAATTCATACCTAAGAATTTAGTAAAGTAGATCAATTAATGGAATTGCCTANCTATAGATTGCTAAAGTAATAAATTATAGTTTAAATATAAAAGTATTATTCATAATGTCCCAAAAATTTAATTCTCTTTACAAGGGGATATTTCCCTAAATTCATACCTAAGAATTTAGTAAAGTAGATCAATTAATGGAATTGCCTATTTTTAATAAAGCCCAAAATGTGATAAAAATATCTTTTTGAAGCTATATATAGAATTGCCCTCAAACTTAACTTTGATTCCACAATTACATAACTAAATAGTAAAATAAATGAATTGTCCAACAAATACTGGGTTCAAGTTCTTAAAATGAATGTCATTTTAAGGTTTTTGGGAGTGCATTCTTAGCCTAAGTATTCCTCATGTAATTGATATATTAGAAAATTATAAAGAAATATAATTTCCATATCATGAACATACGTAAGATGTTTNGAACAAATACTGGGTTCAAGTTCTTAAAATGAATGTCATTTTAAGGTTTTTGGGAGTGCATTCTTAGCCTAAGTATTCCTCTCATGTAATTGATATATTAGAAAATTATAAAGAAATATAATTTCCATATCATGAACATACGTAAGATGTTTTCATGAACAATATCTTATTGGTATTACAAGTGTTTCAACTCTTTTCGCAAACATCAAAATCACCAACTTATCTAGTCATCGTCTTAAAATTCCCTTTTCCAAAGAATGCTCTTACTTTAACCATCTAAACGACTCTAAGAAGAGGTGGGATCAGAAAATAAGGAATTAAGATGGAGATTAGGTAGACAAATTTTGAAAGNTGCAAACATCAAAGTCACCAACTTATCTAGTCATCGTCTTAAGATTCCATTTTCCAAAGAATGCTCTTACTTTAACCATCTGAACGACTCTAAGAAGAGGTGGGATCAGAAAATAAGGAATTAAGATGGAGATTAGGTAGACAAATTTTGAAAGAACCTAGAGACCTCATGTAATTTAAACCATATGTGAAGGGTCAAGGGTGTACATCAATAAAGAAGTAGATTGAGACAACTTGAATTAAAAATCCACTAAAGAATACCTAAATTAGCTACCCAAGTAACCAGAGAACTAAATTTGTGTGTTTGTTTTGGGTTCCAGAGCAACACTCAAAGAAACATATCTATTTGGTTAATTAAATCTTAAGGTATGCCTAAGAATAATCTCAATTGAATGAATTCTGCTTACATTCAAGTGAATACTAGTGAGAGGTCAAAGGATAGTTATCCCACATGAGCATCTCAACCCTTTCAAGGTTTTTGCTAAGCCACAGGGCAAAGATTGAGTCCCTCACATCCCAAATGGGCAGCGGCTCATCAGAAATATTTGAGACCTATGAAATAACCATGCCACCTCATAGGGTTCACACTATAGTTTCAAGCCTAACTGAGCCATAAATGCAGAAGGTGAATCACTGTGTCCCAAACGGGTAGCGGTTTGTCCATAATTGGGGCCTATGAGATGACATTGATGAAGCGTCAAAAAAGCGACATGGCTCAAAGGTGGCAAACAAAGGAAGGTGGAGAAATCCTAATCGGGTAGAGATAGTCAAGTCAGGATACCACCGATCCGTTATCCCAAGCTATTAAAACTCTAAGTCTACCCGGTCGTGAAGGTAGTCGANAAATGAATTCTGCTTACATTCAAGTGAATACTAGAGAGAGGTCAACGGATAGTTATCCCACATGAGCATCTCAACCCTTTCAAGGTTCTTGCTAAGCCACAGGGCAAAGATTGAGTCCCTCACATCCCAAATGGGCAGCGGCTCATCAGAAATATTTGAGACCTATGAAATAACCATGCCACCTCATAGGGTTCACACTATAGTTTCAAGCCTAACGGAGCCATAAATGCAGAAGGCGAATCACTGTGTCCCAAACGGGTAGCGGTTTGTCCATAATTGGGGCCTATCAGATGACATTGATGAAGCGTCAAAAAAGCGACATGGCTCAAAGGTGGTAAACAAAGGAAGGTGGAGAAATCCTAATCGGGTAGAGATAGTCGAGTCAGGATACCACCGATCCGTTATCCCAAGCTATTAAAACTCTAAGTCTACCCGGTCGTGAAGGTAGTCGACCAGGCACAACTAGAAATCCCTTTTCAGCAACTAGAAAGAAAGATAAAGGAGGTAGAACTACAAAGCTGGAGACACTCCCACAAAGGACTTATTCCCCATCTGGGTCGGGGAAGCCTCTAACACCCTAATTAACGTGCTAGACAATCACCTAAGTAAAGATATATGTTGAGTTAGTCAGTTTGAAGAAGCACGAGGGCTTCTCCTCGGGACATGAGAATATGATGCATTTATCTACACAAGTCATAAAATGGAGGCCCTATTAGTATGACTTGAGATATAGCCATGCAATGCAAATTGATTTAAAATCTGGCTCGAAGGCCATGCAAGAAAGTAAGTGCAAATTTTGAAAATCTTGAAATATTTAATCCTAAATTTTGATTGGACTTAATCTTTGATTAGGATTTTCAATGTTAATCCTTCAATATGCATGCATTGGATCCTGATGGAAGATATTCATAAACCTCGAACAGATCCTCAAAGGAGATTGAACCATGTTATGCAAGAAGTTGTCAAGCAAGAGATTCTGAAGTGGCTTGATGCAGGTATTATCAATTCCATCTTAGAAAGTGTCTGGGTTTGCCATATCCACTGTGTTCTNGTTTAATCCTAAATTTTGATTGGACTTAATCTTTGATTAGGATTTTGTAGAAAATTTTATAATTTTTGGTTTGTAGAGAGCCTAAGTTATATTTGCATGCTTCATAAATAATCAACAAGAAAATAATGGCAAAGCCAAGGCAATCACACTGAAAAAAGTAAAAGCACGCCAAATATAAAATAGTAAACAGGAAGGGTGTCGTTTGGTTAGCAACATATCCCAGAAAAGAGAAAAAGGTGACCAAGAACCTCGTATACTAGCCTAGCCCTAATTTAATACATAAATGAGAAATCAAAATTAAGATACCGAACACAAGCCTTAATATAATGATGATCTTGTGAAGGTGGTCAAATTTACCTTCCTATTATTTTTGGTAGACTTTTCCTAGCCAATGACCGAGCTATGATTGTTGTGCAAAAGGTGAGTTAACTATTGGGTAAACGATCAAGAGGTAACTTTCAAAGTGTTACAAGCTATGAAGTATCCTTCTATGTGTAATGAATATGTGTGTTTCCAAATGGATCTTATTGATTATTTGTGTAGTAGCCATTTTCGGGAAAATTGTGAATTCAAATCACTAGAGCCAGTTTTGGATGAGGAGAAACCTGCAGACTCTATGGAAGAATCAGCTCTATTGATTGATGATAATACAAAAATAGCTAGGGAGAGGTTTGAAATTCTTGATACAACAGAAAATTGTAAACCCTTGTTCCTTCTATTAAGGAACCCTCTGAAGTTGAATTTAAGGTGCTTCTCAAATCCTTAAAATATACTTACTTGAGGAAGTCATCTACATTACCTGTAATTATATCCCTAGATTTGATTAATTCACAAGAGGAACAACTTATGAATGTTCTGAGGAGTTTTAAGAAAGAATGTGGATGGAACCTGATGATCATAAAGGGTGTTAATCCTTCAATATGCATGCATTGGATCCTGATGGAAGATATTCATAAACCTTGAATAGATCCTCAAAGGAGATTGAACCCTGTTATGCAAGAAGTTGTCAAGAAAGAGATTCAGAAGTGGCTTGATGCAGGTATTATCAATTCCATCTTAGAAAGTGTCTGGGTTTGCCATATCCACTGTGTTCTAAAGAAAGGAGAAGTGAATGCATCAGTAAATGAACAAAATGAATTGATCCCCACTAGACATGTCATTGAGTGATGTATATGTATCGATTACAGGAAATTACACTCAGCCACTAGGAAGGATCATTTTACTTTACCCTTCTTAGATCATATGTTGGATAGGTGACATGCCTAAAATATGTTACTTCACTTTAATGAAATGTATTTTTGATGTTTTTGGTTTTAGGTACACTAAATGAAGCAATTGGAGCAAAATAGAATGAAAATAGAGCAATTTGGAGCCAAAAGAATTAAAGTGGCCAATGTTGACTNGCTTTAATGAAATGTATTTTTGATGTTTTTGGTTTTAGGTACACTAAATGGAGCAATTGGAGCAAAATAGAATGAAAATAGAGCAATTTGGAGCCAAAAGAATTAAAGTGGCCAATGTTGACTTGGGGCCTAGGCGCCACAGGCGGTTTCACTAGAAGGTTCAATGAACGTGAACAAATTTTAAAGGGGTGCTTGAAGTAACTCTTGGTGATTTTGAGAGCTTTATTTAAAAAGACTTCTAGAGATTCAAAAGAGAGTTTTTTGAGAAAGAAGGGGTGTCTTCTTGGAGAGAGGAGAAAGTTTTGAGGCTTGCTTAGAATTGGAGGAGAAGAGGAGAAATGAGAGGTATCTTCTTCATTATATTTCTAAGTGAGATTGGAGTGGAATTGTAATTGCTTGGGAAGGAGTATGAGATAAGTTGTGAATTTCATTTATTTTACTCAGTCTTGTTTTATAAAGTTATATTTATCTTTGAATCCATGTGTTGTTGTTTATTCCTCTTGAGATCTGAGTAGTTTCCTTTGTCTTTCTNATATCTTCTTCATTATATTTCTAAGTGAGATTGGAGTGGAATTGTAATTGCTTGGGAAGGAGTTTGAGATAAGTTGTGAATTTCATTTATTTTACTCAGTCTTGTTTTATAAACTTATATTTATCTTTGAATCCATGTGTTGTTGTTTATTCCTCTTGAGATCTGAGTAGTTTCCTTTGTCTTTCTCCGTGCAATGAGGAATAATTATATGTTGGAGTGAAGTTTAGTAGAAATGATGATGCTTAGGAGCCAATCCATGGGCGTCTAGGCACTCAAGCCCAGTTCTACAAACTGAGAGACTAGCATCTGGGCACCTTGGCACCAGCAACTACATGAAGAAATTTTGGGCAATTTGGGAGCCTGGAATAGAGAGTTTCTAGGAAGTCATAGAGTGCTTTCTAGTACTGAGAATAGATTTTATAAATATGCAATTATCAGTGTTGTTGATGGATAGATTGAGTATTTTGGGGAGAATTAAATGGTAAAGTAAGGAGATGGTTGTGTGCGTTGTAGAGTTTTATTCCTTCTTCTACTTCTTGAGTTAAGTATAGAGAAAAACTTTAGGAGCAGCAGTCAAGGAAGCATTTGGTGGAGCGTCTTCAAGTTGTTGTAAAGGAGAAGAAGATAAGTGATTGTGTATTTTATTTGTTGTATTTCCTCAAACAGAACATTGAGTGGAATTTTCTTATTTTCAAATGAAGTTTTGCGGTATGATCTTCATGCTTTCTGAGTAGTACTCTTTACCTTACCTTGTGAAGATTAAGTAGAATGAGTAGAAATGTTAAGNCGTGTATTTCATTTGTTGTATTTCCTTAAACAGAACATTCAATGGAATTTTCTTATTTTCAAATGAAGTTTTGCGGTATGTTCTTCATGCTTTCTGAGTAGTACTCTTTACCTTACCTTGTGAAGATTAAGTAGAATGAGTAGAAATGTTAAGTGTTGTGAAACTACTTTTAATCTTTGAACATGATGATTAACCTTCAGATCTTCATGTACTTTTCATTCTGGCTACGTGAAATGTTAAAATGTGTTGTGAACCATAATAACTCGGGAGAGCTATGGTAGAATCAACTAGGTTAATCATNTTTTTAATCTTTGAACATGATGATTAACCTTCAGATCTTCATGTACTTTTCATTCTGGCTATGTGAAATGTTAAAATGTGTTGTGAACCATAATAACTCGGGAGAGCTATGGTAGAATCAACTAGGTTAGTCATGTTGAACTACGGGGAATAGGTTGATATGCTTCATAGGGAGATGCAAATGTTAGAGAAATATTCTTTGATCAGTTCAAAACTTGATTTAAGGAATTAAAGTCATTTTAACCAATCTTCTTTATGCACCCGGGAGAGAGTAAAGAAGAGAATTGCTCCTATTTATCAATATCAATATTTACAATTTGCATTTTATATTTCCTGCACTCCACTTACATCATTAAAAGGGAGGGTAGCTATAAAACTTGATATTCATCAATATAATGTCTAGTTAAGAAGGATTTCTGAAGGATTTCCACTTTATACTTGCTTTAGATACTATAGGATTTGTTTGTAGGACTTTAACCCAATCTAAATTCCAAGCTAAGAATGAAATATGTAGGCTAGAAATTTTCTTAATTTAATTCCCTCATTCCCTATGAGATCGACATCCGGAGTAAAAAATCTGATATTACTAATACGACATATATACTTGCGTGAGCCCCTAGAGTGTGAGTGCACCTGGAAGCAGTATCAGATACCCTTGAGTGTTTGAACCATGGTATCCAATTTAAAGATTTAAGCATGCTTGAGAGACCCTTAGTCTATTTTGACTCACTTTAACTTAGTTAACCTAATTTTCCCATAGTCATCGGTGAGACTTGCCAATTAAACCAAAATCTCTTGCTCATTGCATTAGTTTAGCTTGAACTTACATGACTTGAAGCTCATTCAAAATTACGCTTGAGTCAACTTAGATCAGCTCATTTATTCTAGCCTAATAGACCTTAAACAATCCCTTGAATTTTTTAAAAGTTAAAATTAAATCAATCCCAAACTAAACTTGAAATTAAAATTGAATTAGTTTTGAAACTAAACTTAAAGCAAATAAGAATTTAAACTAAGCCTAAAAGAAGACTTAGAATTAAAATTTCACTTAAACCCTTACAAACTAAAGAACAAACTTAAAATTGAAAATTAAACTAAACATAAAATGAAATAAATTAAGCATAAACCTAAAACTAAACTAAAATGAAGATAATTTTAAATTAAAGAAAAAAAGATTGATGCATGCCTGCCTAGATGATCTTAGTTATAACATAAACTAAATAACCTAAGAGATGAAACCAACCTAAAACCAAAATTAAAAACTAAATTAAAGATAAAAAACTTGATTAAAACCTAAACTGATCTAAAAATTAAATTAAAATTAATCAAACTAAACCTAAAACATGAATTAAACCTAAACGTAAACTCATACTACAACCTAAAAGTAAATTAAACAAAAAAACATTCAAACCTAAACTCAATGCAAACCTAACCTAAAACACAACCTAAGCTAAACCGAATCTAAATTAAAATGGATTAAAACCTAAATTAGGATCAAAATTAAATTCAAATCACAACCTAAGCTAAACCCAAGCATTAACAAAAACAATGCACACATCAAAATAAAAATCAAACCTAAATTAAATATAATTTAAAATATATGCAAAGTTAATGGCCGAACCCAATCTAAACTAAAGTAAAACTAAATCAAGTATAAGTCTAACCCTAAGACAAATCATACCCCACCAAACCTAAAGCTCGAGCTAATCTAAAACCGAACCTAAGGCTAAACCCATACACAATCCAACCCCAAATCAGCCTAATCCAACCTAAAGCCAAATCACCTTAATTATTTTGTTCAAGGCTTGCCCACCAGGTGTGCAAACAAAGAACCTCGTAACAGCTTAAGCCAAGCTCAATGCACAACCCAAGCTTGCTCAATTCAACTTTACCTGAGAACCCAAAATATTTAAACCCTAATAACAACCTAAGGTAGCCTCCACTTCTTCTCTATAACCATGTAGGCACTTAGCACAATTTCGTTGGTAGGTTCCCTAAACACCTGATGGAAATTATTCTCACCACCATAACCTCAACTAAGCACTCTCTAAGCTAGGACGTTTTCAATCCACTGGACTGAGCATTCGCTTCAAAGGATTAGAAAATCCTCTAAAGAGCCTCACGAGCTCTCTCTCTCTATCCCTCCCCATCCAAGTAAGCGTTCTAGCCTCACCTAACACCACATCTAATGAACCAGTTGATGGGGCTAATTGAAGTCCTTGCTTAGGCCAACCATAGCTTGTGCATTTGATCAAGGGATGCTTATAGTACTTAGGCAAAGCTCCAGGATCTTCCAATTTCTAGAATTCCTCTGTACCTATAAGCATTGGTCAAATCCTCCACCCCTTATGTTTGGATTTGGTCATTTCTTCAGAAAAGGAAAAAAAAAAACTTGGTAGATCCAGTTCTAGGATATTGTATACTTGGTCGTGTTATCCTTCATGGTGGAAAAGATTTATAGATCCTTCTTCGGTTCTCTTGGATCAAGCGCGTCTAAATTGATGGTCTATCTAAAAGAGGAAGATGATGTCTCATCTATCTTAATTTGTTTAATCAGATGAAATGCCCTTACTTGGCTGATCCGAGTACCTTCTTCCCTCTAATGTTAGTAGACTAAGTGTCACTTGGTCTCTATATGGCAGCAATGATCCCATCCTTCTAGGCTCTTGCCACTTATAGAAGTCTACAAAATTAGTAGTGTTGAATGTGTAAATCTTTAAAGTAGGAGAATAATTAAGAAAATTCACTTAAAAATTCATAAAATTATAATAAATCAGCTGATAATCTAAAATTTAAGTGCAAATAGTCCATGAAACCAAGAAAATACTCTCTATTCACTAAAAATAAAATCAAAACATGTTTCTTATTGTATTTTTATTTTTTAAATAAATACTAAATTCTAATAGATAAATATTTAATCACTAAATCACTGCTGATTTGAATGAAATCCTCTGGTAAGGTTCTCTAGGGGATTGTTAATTTTTGTTATTTTTTCTTGAAATTAATTGAATGTATCTAAGAAAATTTAAATTTTCTAATTGAGTATTTAAAATAAAAATAAAATTATTTAATGGGAATAGTATTCATTCTCATAATCCTAAATACACTCTCTCATCAATGAGAAACTCAAATATTAATGGTTGTAATTATTGAATTAAACTCAGATAAGGTTTAATTAACTAAATTTTCTTACCTAAATGACTTGATAATTTGACCGACAACTTCTAAGAAATTGTAGTAAATCAAATTAGATTTAGAAATTCGCTAAACTTTAATTGTACAACCTGAAATAAGATTTGCATACCTACCTTCATTTCTTGCATATCTATCTATCAAATCATCTAAACTTCAATTTTCACATATATATACCGCCTTACCTATGCATGTAAAGGTGCATTTCACCCTTTTCATTTTATTTAAAACAGTGTTATTTCAATTTCATACGAAAGATTTGGGTGATATAAATGTTTAAAAGTATAATTTAACAGTTAGATATGTAAATACATGAGAAATGGGTATATGTATGTAAATGCCCCCTAAACATACTCACAAAAAAAAGTTAGTGTAATAAATAGAATTATGCACTCAACCCAAGTATGTAAATACATTTTTAGTGTCTCTACAACTATCAACATAATTCTAGTCTGCAAAATCAACATTTTGTAATTTTTCATATTATCAAACTCCAAAAGAAATTTTTTTTCTGACAATCCTGCAAAATAGCATGGTAAGAAGAAATCTGGTCGGTTTGTAGACTCCAATTCCAACAGAATAACCTTATGTCACTGCAGGCTTCTTCTGCTATATTCTTTTGACATGCAAGAGCCTAAAGCAATAGGCCAAGCAGCCTTTTTCCATTATTTGAAATCATTTTATTCAGAAATTTTTATTTTTTATTTTTTGAAGTTCATTTGTCTTCTGTTTTAATTCCAAGTGTCCAAGCCCTCATCAACCCTACAAGATCTGTCTTCTTTTGCTTTCTCTGATTACACTTGAAAACAAAAAAAAGCAAAGGAATAGAAAACAGCTTTCTGAAAAAAAAATAAAATAAAATTGACTGTAATGGCTTTTAAGCCAGAAATAACTCATAAAACAAGCTTCTTTATCTTCTTCCTAAGAACTTTGTCCAAATTACATAACAGTAAAGATCTATGCACAGTATTTAGCCTCCATTATCACATAGAAAACACTGCTTTTAACATGAAGAATCATAGAAAAAATATTGCTATGAACAGATGAAATGTAATAAAAAAAAAGGAAATTATGAGCTTTTTCAGTAGGTAGAACTTTGATTATGATTTTCAATGAAATGTGCAGAAGTCTGTGTAAATTGGCCACTCTTCAGATTATGAAACATCATGGCACTGAATAAGCTCCTCCATTTTTATTTCACGGCTGAAGTCCTGAAAGATTCCTCAAAATTACACCATGAAGAATTCAAAATTTTGATAGATAACGGTTGGAAAAAGAGTAGCAGCAGCTGCCTTTGGAGAAATATCATAAAAAATCAAAATTTATTCTTGAAATGGTAAGGAATGGAAAATTCATAATTGGTTGCATTGAATGATTTTCAGCTAATTCTTATAACATTTAGTCCAAAAATATATAAATTTTCAAATCAGACTTCAGATACTTCTAATATGGGGTAAAACAATCCTCAGTTTCTTTTCAAGGGAGAATTGTTTTTAGCCCTCATTCAAAGTGTTTGAGGACAAATTTCTAATTTTTATAAAATATGGGATTAAAATAACCATTTTGGCAGAGCAATTTTAGTGTTTTAGTGGTCCCAGAAGAAAAAGCTCACCTAGTACTATCCTTCCTTCAAGCACACACCATTTGGGAAAGAGTGCTCTTGGCAGCATTCATTCCCTGTGCCTCCAATGAGAAAATCAAGTTTTCTCACCTGGCGCTTTTATGGATACCAACAATAGAATCTTAATCACAAAAATCCACTGTACTAGATTGAAAGGAAAAGCTTGTTAAGACAAAAAGTACCATTCTTTGATCACAAGAATAAGAAAGATTTACGTAGATGCTACTCAATTTCTATGTATTTACATGTCTAACATCATATATGAACATTTCACTTTTTAAAAGTTTAAATGGTGGTATTTATGATGTGATATGAAAGATTTGGGAAGTTAAATATAAAAAAAAAAGTAAACTTTAGATGTTAGGTATGTAAACACATAATTGGGTAGTATGTATCTAAATNCATGTACATTTCACTTTTTAAAAGTTAAAATCGTGGTGTTTATGATGTGATATGAAAGATTTGGGAGGTATAAATATAAAAAAAAAAAAAGTTAACTTTAGATGTTAGGTATGTAAACACATAATTGGGTAGTATGTATCTAAATGCCCAAAAGAATAAAAAAGATACCTTTCAGAAAAAACCAAGATCTGCATATCCATGTGAGTATGGGAGAAGCTCCTCAATTTCAACTCGTGAGCTCGGGAAGCTCATGTTCTTGATTCGGCTATGATTTATAGATTCGACTTCCGCAACAAAAATGCTATAGACCGGTCTGTGGTCCGAGAACTTTGACTCTCCCCGCACGTAGGATAGCTGGTTTAATCCTCTTCCGTGCCAGAGTATACGATCACACCTTTTTCATTCCAAAAGCAGCAATGTTAACTCCAATCAATTAAAGTTTATAGAGCAACACAGTCAGGGTTTAGTTTACCACGCTGGCGTGCGTCGCTTTTCCTTTGAATGCAACTCATCTCCAGCGTATCGATCTGAGTTGTTCGAATATTTGTACGTGGGTGGGAAATAAATTCTTCCTTCACTCCATCCCTCAAAGACTCGGCCACATTTTTGCTCTATTCGAAGCTGATTATGTTTAAAATAAAGTAGTTGATGAATCTTTGTTTTTCACCATTCAAATTGATGATCAGAATCTTTGCTTTCTCTTTTTACATAGTTCTAAACATGGTGAATCTTTAGATGATAGAAAAAGTGCACACTTATATGCATACCGCCCAATTCCAGTCTATTCACATATCTAACACTTAAATTTAGTTTTTACATATATACCAACAAAATACTTCTTTTTACATAAAAAATACCATCATTTCATCATTTAAAAAGTGAAATACACCTTTTTATGCATATGTAAGGTGGTATGTGTGTAAGAAATGAAGTTTAGGAGTTAGATATGTAAATACATAGGAATTAATATGCGTGTATGTAAATCTTTCAAAAAAAAAAAGGTAAGCAAGAGAAGCAAGCATGGAATCACTAAGTTCATCCTCTACCTCTACTTGGATATATTAATGAAATCTAAGAAGATTGGTAACCAAAATTACTCCATTCATAGTAAAAAATAAAAGTAGTTGAAAACTACCTGATCTTTCTCCAATAATGCTTTCCAGTTGTGCATCTCTACAAGAGCCTTTGCCGAGCGATAAGAGAGAGCTATCCGATAGTTCAAATCACCGAGCCATATTATTCGACTAGAGAAATACATTTAAGAAAAGTTAGGAAAAACAAATTTCTATTTTCTCTATAGAATTTCAATAATTTCAGGAAACATGATGAAGGGCTCACTCATGTTCAAGGATTGATTCAGGAGATTTCTCATCATCAATTCTATTGACTCTTGGAAATCTCGTCTTGCGAGTAATTTCCATTACATCAGAGTTCCTCCGCAATTCATCGCCCTCCTTTTGACCCGAAGTTAAATGGCTACAGACGAAGCAAAAGCTTGTTTGGTGCAATGACATGCTAATCGCGATCGAACCCTGGAGAACACGGGTTTTAAAAGGAATCATGCAAAGCTAGCGAAATATAATGTGATATTCTTGGTTTTATGAAGTTTATAAAAATTTGAATTGCAAACAGAAAGCTTGAAAACAGTTTAAAAATTAGCTTATCAAAAAAGGGAAATTTACATACATAGCAAACAATTCTTATGTATTTACATATCCCAAACATAATTTTTCATATTTACATATACACAACATTTTATTGCTTCAAACCTATGCACGAAGAGGTGTAGATCACCTTTAAGAAATGATAACGGTGCTACTTTTATGTGATATTAAAGATTTGAGTGCAATGTGTGTAAATAAAAAAATTTAGATGTGACATATGTAAATCAATAAGGATTGTGTGTATGCATGCAAATGCCCCAAAAATATCTATATATAAATAGAATGATCTTTAAATTAATGTACCTTGTTTCCAAGATAACCCATCAATCCACGCCCGACGCAAGAGACTTTGATGTTCTTAACCTCATCACGTATTTCACTCCTAACCCATACCATGAGAAGAATCCCAACCATTTGCTTACTTGCAACCAAACAATACCTAAGCAATTCATAGATTAGGCCATGGAGCTTAACTTCAAGAGTAAATATCAAACAATAGAAGTGGTCAATGAGTTACTACTTAAACAAATTACCGAGAATATCCGATCGACGCATCTCTTTCTTCCATGGATGAGGATGCACCATAACCATAAGACATTGGAGAAAAGTAAGCAGTGGTCGGCGAATCACCGACAACATTCTCATCATCAGAAGAGCCATTACCCCATCGAAAATTGGGTTCGAAATCGCTCGGTCTGCTCCCAAACATAACACGCTCGCACACGCTATGTCTTCGATCTAACCTCGGTTGAGCAGCAAGAATGTCTCCATCTATTCTTAGGCTGCGGCTCAATGACTGAAACGAACGGCGATGAAAAAATGATGAATTTCTTTGATGGGATGATGATGAGCCCTCAAAATCATCATCAAGCTCCACAATTGGATCGGGTACTGGGGAAGGTGTCTGGTAGCTACTGCTGCTACTTGTGCCAGGAAGATTGTTAAGTGTTTTTCGAATGAGAGCCACCCATTTCTTCGCCGGGCCATTGTCTTCAGCGCCGAGAACATTCCCGGCATTAAGCGGAACTATTTCCTGAAACCTATAAGCTTCAAGAAGATATTAATGTTTGTTTGAAGAATTACAAATCTAATGAATGTGATTAGAAGAGTTTTATACCCCAAAACATATATGTCTGCAGGAGGAGACGTATGGAGCCAATCCTCAAGGTTCAAATAACTTGGTGGGGATTTACCACCAACATTCCAAGTTGCAGCAAAGATCCTTTCATGAAAAACAAGGAATAGAATAGGATTTATACATATTTTATATTGAGAGAAAAATTGAAGAGCAAACAATTAGTGCCATAAATTAGATGGTTGAGGACTGGATTTGAGACCTGTATTCTTGAGTTTCTGTGACTTCTGATACATCACAATCAATCTTTCCTCGCTGATATCGATCAGTATTCGTCTTGGATAGTCTCTCTAGAATTCAAAATGAAGTAAATAAATTAGAGAGGAATCGAGTAGTTAAGAATTGGGCAAAGAAAAAATGAGTAACAGAATCAGCTCAATGGTGAGAGAAGGTTTATATGACCTGTTTTACTTCTTCTTACAGAAGATGAGCTTCTCTCTGTGAAGCTGTTCCTCCACTCTCCACTACCTCCTAAAAAGAACAGTGGGGGCAAAGCAGGAACTTGAACAATAGAACAAAAATAAATAAATAAAATAAAATAAAAAACACATTTTTTTTTTTCGTTTTGTTCTTTTATTCAGCTTAACTAGTTGCAGAAAATCAAATAATGAGGAAGAGTAAACGCTGAATTAAAAAGAGAGAAAGAGATAAAATTTCAAATAAGTAATATGAAAGCGATAGAACTCTAATACAAAATGAACAAATTTCCCTTTTTTTTTTATAGGAAGAAGGAAAAGTCCATTCCGAATGTCCTGATTCAGAAAAATGTTCCTTATTCAGATCAACAAGGTAGGCATATTACACATCATCGTTTTTAATAATAAACAGTGGAGGATACCTATCTAATCCGAAAGGGGTAGCTCAGCCACACTGTTAACTTCCTGTTTAGACAGATACTATACTACGTAATGAAGAAAGAAGCTTACCTCTTCCAACAACATCATCGGCATGAAAGTCCTGAGCTTTGCCCTTGAGATTGAACCATTTCCGAAAAAGAGATTTGGACCATGAAAGCTTAATACCATTGAAAAACAAAAACAGAATTACAAAGTTAGCAAATTAGGAAGCATAAGAACATCTAAGGATTTTAAAAGACGGCNTACGACATATATACTTGCGTGAGTCCCTAGAGTGTGAGTGCACCTGGAAGCAGTATCAGATACCCTTGAGTGTTTGAACCATGGTA
>JXCR01149107.1:18773-40582 GCA_002079205.1 Phalaenopsis hybrid cultivar
TGTGTTGGGTAGTCGACAACCAGCGTAAAACTTATCAAAAAAATCATGACATGAATCCTTTTGATCATTGTGTAAGTGCTAGGGCGTCCCCTGGAAGCGACGCGCTGTATAGCCTGAATACAGTGAAAAATGTGCAAGGGCTGCTACACCGGCGTCCGGTTGTAATGTCAAATAAGCAAGGGTTCCCAGATTACGGACGAATGTGGGTAAAAAAATTAGTCCATGAAACTAATGAAACTAATATTATGATAAGATCTTGGAATATAGGTATTCTCAATGGTAAATTAATGGAATTAGTTAATATTATGATTTACAGGAAAATTAATATCTTATATATTCAAGAAACTAAATGGGTTGGAGAGAAGGCTAAGGAGATTGATAATTTAGGTTTTAAACTTTGGTATTCTTGTAAGAGTTGCATTAGAAATGGTGTAGGTGTAATTATAGATAAGAGTTTGAAAGATAATGTTGCAAAAATTAATAGAGTTGGAGATAGAATTATAGCCCTTCAGATTATTATTGATACTAAGATTTTTAATATTATAAGTGCTTATGCTCATCAAGTAGGTTTAGATACAGGGTCTAAAGATAAATTTTGGAATGACTTAGAAGACTTAATACAAATGATACCNCATTCAAGAAACTAAGTGGGTTGAAGAAAAGGGTGAGGAGATTGATAATTTAGGTTTTAAACTTTGATATTCTGGTAAAAGTCGTATTAGAAATGGTGTAGGTGTAATTATAGATAAGAGTTTGAACGATAATGTTGTAAAAATTAATAGAGTTGGTGATAGAATTATAGCCCTTAAGATTATCATTGATACTAAGCTTTTAATATTATAAGTGTTTATGCTCCTCAAGAAAGTTTAGATACAGGGTCTAAAGATAAATTTTAGATAACTTAGAAGACTTAATACAAATGATACCTCTTAAAGAAAGAATTTTTTATTGGAGGAGATTTAAATGGACATGTCGGTAGAGNTTTTTATTAGAGAAAATTTAAATGAACATTTCGGTAGAGTGGTAGAAAACTTCAAAAATAATCATGGTGGCTACGGTTTTTGAGTAACTAATGAAGAAGGTAGAACTATTTTAGATTTTAATTTAGCTTATAATTTTGTTATTATTAATACTTTATTCAAGAGTGGATCTAATAAAACACAAATTGATTATTTTCTTATGAGAAGAAGAGGTCGTCGAGATTGTAAAGATTGTAAGGTCATTCCAAGCGAGAATTTAAGTACCCAACATTATTTATTAGTTCTAGATTTTAAGATGAAGAGTTGTAAAACGAAGAATACTAAAACTCATCATCGTAGAATTAGATGAGGAACTTAAAAGACACAAAATAAAATTTATTTTTATGAGTAAAATTCAAGATTTCAAAATTTGAGATATTCATGAAGAAGTAAATGTTGTGGGATAAAGTAACAAACATCATTAAACAAGTAACAAAAGATATGCTTGGAGAATCAAAATAAAGTTTTTATAAATAAAAATAGTTTGTGGTAGAATAATAATGTGCATGAAAAGATAAAATATAAAGAGTCATGTTATAAAATTTGGTTTACATGTAAAAGCTTAGAGAACTGGAAAAAATATCAAACGGCCCGCAGGGAGTCTAAAAGAACAATCGGCGACGCTAAAAATTCTGCTTTTAATGATTTTTATAATAGATTAGATACTAAGGAAGATGAAAAATATATATATAAACTAGCGAAACAAAGAGAAAAGAATAGTAAATATTTAACTCAAGTAAAGTGTATTAAAGATGAAAATCAAAAATTACTTTTCTTAGAAAAAAATATTCAACATAGGTGGGTGAGTTATTTTGCTAACTTTATAATGAAGTTACTGAAAATACGATCGCCTTAGTGATCTTAATATCGTGAATAATAATAAAACGTTTCATTTTTATCATCGCATTAGTAAAAAAGAAGTTGAGGAGGTTTTAAAGAAAACCAAGGGTGGAAAGTTTGTAGGACCTGATGATATCCCAATTGAGATGTAGAAATATTTAGGAGATTTGGGAGTTTCTTGGCTCACCAAACTCTTTAATATTATTTTAAAAACTAAAAAAATGTCTGAGGAGTGGAGAAAGAGTATTTTGGTCCCCATTTATAAGAATAAAGGGGATGCACAAGATTGTGCAAATTATATAGGAATTAAGTTGATGTGTCATATTTTAAAGTTATGGGAGAGGGTAATTGAACATAAGTTCAGACGCATTGTAAAGATTTCTCATAATCAATTTGGATTTATGTTGGGCAAGTCTACTATGGAAGCTATACAGTTATTAAGAAATTGATGGAGAAGTTCAGAGATAATAAGGAGAATCTACATTTGATTTTTATTGATTTAGAAAAAGATTACGATAAGGTTCCAAGAGATATCCTTTGGAGAGTTCTCGAGAAGAAATGTGTTGATATGACTTATATTCAAGTCATTAAAGATATGTATACTAGAGCTGTTACTTGTGTTCAAACTGAAGGAGGATTGACAGAATATTTTCCTATTTCTGTTGGATTACATCAGGGATCGGCTTTAAGCTCATATCTTTTTGCTTTAGTTATGGATGGTCTTACTGAACATCTACAAGACGATGTACCTTGGTGTAGGCTTTTTTGTTGATGATATCCTTCTCGTGGATAAAACGAGAGATAAAACCCAGGAAAAACTTGAATTATGGAGGTTTACATTGGAGTCTAAAGGCCTTCATTTAAGTAGATAGGAAAAACTTGAATTATGGAGGTCTACATTGGAGTCTAAAGACCTTCATTTAAGTAGAACTGACTTGAATTATGGAGGTCTACTTTGGAGTCTAAAGGCCTTCGTTTAAGTAGAACTAAAACTGGGAAAAACTTGAATTATGGAGGTCTGCATTGGGGTCTAAAGGCCTTCGTTTAAGTAGAACTAAAACTGAATACATGAAATGTAATTTTAGATTGGAGTCTAAAGGCCTTTGTTTAAGTAGAACTAAAACTGAATCATGGAATGTAATTAGTTGTAATAATAGCTATAGTGCCAAAAGTGTGACTTTGGGTGATCAAATTATTAAAAGGTGCGAACGATTTAGATATCTCGGGTGAAGGTCTACATTGAAGTCTAAAGGTCTTCGTTTAAGTAGAACTAAAACTGAATACATGGAATGTAATTTTAGTAGTAATAGCTCTAGTGACAGAAGTGTGACTTTAGGTGATCAAATTATTAAAAGTTGTGAATGTTTTAGATATCTTGGGTTTGTTGTTCAAAGCGATAGTGATATAGATGAGGATGTTAATAGTAGAATTCAAGTTGGTTTGTTGAAATGGAGGAATGCTTCGGGCCTTTTGTGTGATAGAAAAGTACCGCCTAGACTGAAAGGAAAATTTTATAAGACGGTGGTGAGGCCTACAATGTTCTATGGCGCTGAATGTTGGCCTTTAAACGAGAAGCATGATAATAAGTTAAGTGTTGCCAAGATGAGAATGATTAGGTGGATGAGTGGCTTTACACTTAGAGTAATAAGTTAAGTGTTGCCGAGATGAGAATGATTAGGTGGATGAGTGGCTTTACACCTTAGAGATAATAAGTTTAAGTGTTGCCGAGATGAGAATGATTAGGTGGATGAGTGGCTTTACACTTAGAGACAATATTGTGAAATGATTATATCCGTGATAGGGTTGGTGTAGCTCCTGTTACGAACAAAATTAGAGAAAGTCGTCTTAGATGGTTTGGTCACATTAAACATCGACCACCTGATGATTCGATTAGGAAAGTAGATGTTTTAGATTCGACTTGTGCTAAGAAAGGTAGAGGTAGACCTAGGAAGGCTTGGGCTTATTGTATAAAAAATGATCTTAATTTACTAGAACTAAATGAAAATATGGAACTAAATAGGACGCAATGGAGAAAAAGGATTCACGTAGCCGACCCCACGCAGTGCGATTAAGGCTTTGTTGTTGTTGTTGTTGTTGTATTCTTAGTTTTAGTGCTCTTACTCGGAGATTCTAAAAGAACGAGTGGAAAAACATATATCATCGTACAACATTACTTTATGCTGTAGCTTTTTTTATTGAAAAGCTCTGTAGAAATTTTGTATTGACAGCCTGTCGTTTTATTTTTAATTCAGGTTGTGTGCGTGTTATTTTGCTCCAGATATAAAACATTTCCTCATTTTTTTTAAAAATAAACTTTGACTGTCTTGTTTCTAGCTTGCTTTGTTTTCTCTTAAAAATAATTTTGATTTGTGTGGAAAATGCATTTTAAAATTTTCTATTCTGTATGTGCACTTTAAAGTGATGATCACATCTTCTTCTCTTCATGGACATAGAGAGAACTGTACGTGTTTATGCCGACATTTTTTTGGAACAATCAATGAGTTAGATATGGGCTGCGATGGGTGAATGAACTAAACTTGAGAAAAAATGGGTTGTGGAGGAAAGGTGAAAAACCCCGAGTTTGAGAGTTCTCTAAAGAAATATATATAATAGAGCTGTTGTGTGACCAAGTATTTTCCTATTTCACTTTTCTTACATCGGGATTGGCTTTAAATCCATATCTTTTTGCTTTAGTTGTGGTTGTCCTACTAGACATAGACAGGAGACTGTACTTTTGTGTATATTTTTCGTGGATGATATCCTTATTGTGGATAAGCCTAGAAAGAGAGTTCAGAAAAAATCTTGAATTATGGAGGTCAAATTTAGAGTCTAAAGGCTTTCATTTGAGTAAATTTAAATGTGAATACATGAAGTATAATTTTCTAATAGTAGATTTAGTTGTGGATTGTAACAATGAGTGATCAAGTAATTAGAAAGAGTGATCATTTTAGATATCTTACGTCTATTATTCAAAGTTTTGGTGGTAGAAATGGGGATGTTATTAGAAGAATTCAAGTTGGTGGTTGAAGTGGAGGAATGCATCATGCTTATTGTAGAAAAGTACTGCTTAAACTTAAAGTAATATTTTATGAGATGATGGTGAGATCTACAATGCTTTATGGCTTTGGATGTTGGCCTGTAAAGGAGAAGCATAAAATTAAGCGTTGTTTAAATGAGAATGCTCAGATGGATTAGTGGCTTTACACGTCGAGAGGATATGTGAAATGAATTTATCAGTGAAAGCATTGGAGTAGCTCCAGTGGCAGAAGAGATTAGAGAGAGCCGCCTTAAATGTTGACTAGTGATGACCCAGTTCGTGGAGTAGTTGTTTTATATTTGACCTATGTGTAGAAAGATAGAGGTATATCTAAAATGATGTGGCCATGTTGTATAAAAAATGATCTTAATTTATTAGAATTAAATTAAAACATGACACTCAATATGATTCAATGGAGATAAAGGATTTATGTGGCTGATTCCACTTAGTGGGATAAATGCTTGTTGTTGTTGCTGTTGTTGTAATATCATAGACAAAAGAGGGAGAGTCCTGGTGAAAATGCTTGGCTTCTGCAAAGAAGTTATCCTGATGCAGTCCTCCATCTTGTTATCATCTAACATTTATAAAATTTTCCTCAGGTGGACTTTTTTTCTTTCTTTCACATGTTGGATGCACATAAAGTTGTGGTCACCCTTTCGGTCCAGATATAGGCCAGCCTATCTTTTGAATGAATACTCGCCTCATTGGCTAGCTTCAAGGCATGCATTGCTGATGCTAGGATGTTCCATGTCAGTTTTGGCATTGTGCACTTATACATGTTTGCACAATCTGGTTTGGATACCAGAGAAGTTATCATCTTGATTGAGCACTACATATCATTTGTTATCAAGGTGGAAATAGAGGATTGGACAGTATTTATTCCTTTCTATTAATATTATTAACAGTTCAATACATCTTTTGAAATAAACGAGCCACTAAATAATAAATTTTGTTCATCATATATAAATCATTCCTAAACCCACATCTTTTCTAGCTTTTTGAATTTCCAAATTTTATAGTTCCCNGTTCAACATTTTGTCATAATACTTAATTAAATTAATATTATTTTCTCTGAGCTGGCTCGAACTTGTAGACTTAAGCTCGAGCTCAAACTCAAACTCAATAAAATTAATCAAGCTGAAGTTCAAGCAAGGAATGACTCAAGCTCAACTCAACTCGTTTACACCCCTACTAGTCTCACTCATTATTCTCTCTTTCATATATAATATAGGGATAATTAAAACATTGGTATTTACAGACATACCTCCCAAGTGATTGTTTTGAACTACTGAACCGATGTATTTATGCGTGCCATGATCAGACTATTGACAATTTGATAAAATGAAAAATATGGAATGGGGTTTTACCATGAATTTTGATTTTTGAGCGAAAACTTCAAAAATGGATGAAAGAGTACTGTTGATTTGTAAATAGCAATTTTCGGATTGCATGTAAGTAATTGTCTGTGCGTGCGCAGCTCAAAGAGAGCTCTTTGCTTGATCTATTCAAATTATTAAGGCAATCTCATCATCAAAATNGAAAGGTGGACACCAAAAGCATTTGTTTTCATGTGGGCATGCAGATTTGACAAGCATCTCGATTTGCAAAATTGGGTTAGCATAGAGTTGGACGAGTCGAACACAAGAAATCTATAACTCAAATCAATATGGATAATAGAAATTCTGCTCAAATTGTTTCAGAGTTTGGGGTATGTGATGCAAAACTTAGCTCAATCATGATTATTTCATAAAAGTATCAACTCCACACATTGATTAAACTTTAACTGGGAAAATTAAAGAGTAGAAGTTAAACTAACATAAGAAAGCTTGCATTTCATGAGATCATTCATCTAACGAACAGCGGAAAATGGTATGATTCTACAAGCATACTTACATCCTTGTGAAATAGCATAAGATCCTACTTTGCGCTACTGATTTTTCAAATATAAACTTCGTAACACAAGGAAATTCTATGAATTTATATTGGTAATTTGAAAGTAAATATGAAGAATTTAAGTGCCATCTTTCCTACTATATGGTCTCTTGAAATAGAAATTATAAATTTCATATTGCATGACCCAAAGCACTCACGAAAGATCCAAGGCATGCAGTTAGCCAGTTCGTAGATCTAATGTACTAGATCGGTCAAACCCCACCAAAAAATTATATGCTGGACTTGTCTGAGAAACACGTCCAACTGTGTGGGAATGGAAAAATCAATGCTAAACTTGCCAAGCTTGATCGAAGCAACTTGTCTCCTCGCTGTAGTGCTGACCAGACTGACGGAAGCATTATCAATGATGAATTGCTAGAGGAGAAACACTCATGAGAGAAAGGGTTATAAATGCAAGGCGTTATCAAATGAATGATATAATGCCCCACAGCAGAAGATGACAATAAAGATAAAGATAATGTGTGTGCCATAATTGTTTTACTTCCAACATTCATAACATATGAGCCAACCCATCTATAAATAAATGCGATCATTACAAAAAGGGAAGATCCACAAATATTGTGTAATACTCATTTTCTAGAGAATCATTCTTTGTTCCCTAGTCTTAATTCCTTATTCTAACTCTTTCCTTGAGTGAGTTAGTCCATGGACAAACCAAGATCCAACACTTTATTCCAAGGCCTACAAAAGTTGCAGAACAAGGAAATCAAGAATTATAGTTATGACCTCAATTATCTCAGACAAATTTTACAGAGAATATAGAAACAAGGAACAATGCAGCATAACAAACAAACAGTGCATCTGACATATGCAGAACTAGAACATATATGTGGAAAAAAGATTAAGTACAAAAGAGGAGAAGAATTATTCAATCTGGCCTAGCTTCTGTTTTCTATTGATAAGTACAAATGATTAAGTACAAAAGATTAAGACTGAATAAGGCACAAAAGGAGATTTTAATGAATCAAGTCACAACTTTACTGCTTCTCGATTTTGAATGTGCCTTACTAACCTGGCCTTTGAAGTGCCCTTAAATCAGCCAACCCTTTGATCAAATGCAATTTCAAATCACAAAAATTTCCCCTCATGCGGCTTTATGAATCAGAATGCAACGCCAATTATTTAGATTTCTAATTCAGATTTCTAATTCATGCTAATCCCATAGCTTTAGGAGACTAGCTAAGAAAAGGTATAAAGAGAGATAAATTTGAGTTAGTTATAATAACTCTCTTTTTTAATCATGCAATAGGAAAAAAAAATCTGTCCTTCCCTATCCAAGCTGACAACACTATTCCAAAGCCCCATAAAGGGATAAACATCACAAAACAATACAACAACAACAACAAGCCTTCATCTCACTAAGTGTTGTCTGCTACATAAATCCTTTTTCTCCATTGCGTCAAATTGGATGTCATATTTTCAAATAATTCTAATAGATTAAGATCTTTTTTTACACAATATGCCGATGTCGTTTTAGGTCTACCTCTGCCTTTCTTAACATAAGTAAAATCTAAAACATCTACTCTCCTAACAATGTTATTGTCAGGTCCCAAGCCCCAAATACAAAAAATGGAGGGTTGCATTAAGTAGCCACAACCAACGTAAAATTATTGTAAAAAAATATGACATAAATCCTTGAAACAACACAAAACAATATCAAGCATAAAAATCACATGAACAAAATGCTAATGAGAAACCAATGTAACACAGATCTTGTACTCAAATAATATAATTGAACTGAAACGTGGACTACATAGTTATCCTCTCCCCATAAATGTTGCAATGGTACAATTTGGCACTGAGACAAACCACAAAATGCAAATTGGATTCACATAATCACTTGAATTCTTCCCAACATCTTGAACTAGTTTCAAAAATTTTCCCCCAGAAACCAAGTTAATTCTCCATTTCTCCTAAAATCCTATTAAATTTGTGGAGATAAATTCCCTCCCTAAAATTGGAGTTCTCCTAAAATGCAACCTCCTAATTATTTTACATCTTAAATTAAGATTTGAATGAAATTATTTTTGTAAGGGAATAATTGTGAATCATAAATGACGGAAATCAGACAGCTAAATTATGAGTTTTCTATAATTAGGAGCTTTCTTATTTAAATTATTTTCAATGTCTTTATTATGATTTATTTCCCTTTTAGTTGAATATTTAGATTAAGAATATGTATTATTAAGTTACCTAAAATAGATTATGCAAAATATTTTGTACCTAAAATAAATTGTAAGATTATTAATTAATAGAATGAAAGCAAAAGAAAAAGACATTGAGCCTATTCAGAATTTAGCCTATTTTTCTCAAAACTTTGACATGGTATCAGAACCAAAATTTTTGCCCTAACCACCAATAATTGTTGGAGGACCGTCAAGACTCCCTTCCCGCCGGTCTTCTTGTGAGACGATAAGGAAAGAACTATTTCTTTGCCTTGGTCCCATTATTTCTTCGCCTGCATCATCTTCATTCTACTTTGTCTTCCTCTTCGACTCGGCCAGTCTCGACAGAGGCTCTCCTCCCTAGATCAATCGCTTCGGCTTCGACAAACCCTTGATCTTAGGTTTCTACACTCTTGGGCTTCGACACTCTCAGCTTCAACACTGTTTGGGCTTCAGTACTCTCAGGCTTCAGCACTCTTGGGCTTTAACACTCTCAGGCTTCGACACTCTCAGGCATCGACAGTCTTGGGCTTCGACACTCTTAGACTTCGACACTCTCAAGCTTCGACACTTTCGGTTTCAACACTCACTGCTTGAGGATTTTTTGTCCTGACAATGTTATCAGTTTTTTGTTGGCAAATTGATGCTTCTTGATACGTCAGCATCAATTTGAGAGAGAATGTTAATCAAGAAAGACATAAATCATACAGTTAAATTAGGAGTTTTCTATAATTAGGAGCTTCCTTATTTAAATTATTTCCAATGTCTTTATTATTATTTATTTCCCTTTTAGCTGAATATTTAGATTAGGAATATGTATTATTAGGTTACCTAAAATATATTATGCAGGATATTTTGTACCTAAAATAGATTGTAAGATTATTATTTAATGAGATGAAAGCAAAGGGAAAAGACATTAAGCCTATTCAAAATTTAGCCTATTTTTCTCAAAACTTTGAAAATAATTTGACAAAAAGCTATACTTTGTAATATTTTTGAAATATTTTCATTTTCTAAATGTGGGGTTAGGAAAGTGTTTATATCTATGAGTTCTCTCAAATATTAAAACACCCCTTTGTGACCATCCAAAGCATACCGCAAAAAAGACATCTCACAATAGAAGGAAAGAAATGGAAGGAATAAGCAAAGACAAATCAAAAGATAGAAAAGAAGAGGGGGATTGGATTGCTCTTATTTCAACAATGAAGAGGAGTTTACCTCTTGCTATAGCAGTGGTGTTCAGTTTTGATAAAAATAAGTGAGAATCTACTATAAGTAGATGTTTTTAGCTTCATCACTAAAAGTGAAGACGTGCTTGAATCAATTAATACAGTTGTGGTCGCCTTTTTCTCCTCCATCAGTTTGATCTCGCCTTAGATACAATATGTTTTGCTTTATGAAAGTGGTCACATTAATACATCTTTTATTTTGTAAAAAAAAAATCATGTACCAAGTTCAGTAAGCTTTGGATCTCTGTATGACCATAAACACCAATGCATCTCACATAACCACAAAATTTTGTGTTTACTTTTGGTGGTATTTTGTTGTGATTTCATTTTTTTGCTACTAATTATCATTATTATCACCAAGACAAATATAGTGTTCCAATCATCTAACTCTCTTGCCCTTTACCACAACTATGGAATCCCCGCAAATCTTGAGGATCTTATCATACCCAGAGTACTAGTTGATGCGGGTAGATTTAGTGTGTAAATTTTGCAAATATTTTTCAATATTATAAAATACACACGATAAATATAACAATAAATATACAATATAATCCCAACAAAAATACATTTTATGAAAATAGTTTATCTTTAAAACTTTTTTTAAACTGTCAAATCTCCTTTAAAATCAACGCAAGTATACGTATCGCTCAAGTAATAAAAGGCTCTAATGGAGTCCTAGATATTGATTTCACAAAGAAGTTCGAAAAACCTATAAGTACATTCTGAAAATTATTTTATAATTTTAAAATACAAGAATAAAAGTAAAGTGCGAAGTTTGAATATTAACTACTAAAGTGAATGCTATAAAAAATACAGTTGAAAGACAAAATTAACTAATTAAAAATTAAACTTTCAAAAGTAAAATTACGAAATCTAAACAAATTTTTTTTTGACGGAATATTCAAATTAAAAAAACATTATTCCCCTTTACAATGAGTATATGGATTGTGAAGAAATTAAAATTATTTGAAAATATATATATATAAACTATTCTGTGCCAAATAGGAGCAATCCTATTTTTTACCCTCTTCCAAGTGCTATAAAAAACATTGACTAATCCAGAGTTTAGTCTATAATTCCGTGGTTAGGCTGGGATAATACTGACTGCCACTCTAGAGCTCCCACTACTCCCTCCCTTGAGGGCTAACAATCACGTATTAGTTTCCAATCAACTAGACCAAATTGAAGATTTTAATCTGTTACCTTAAAATCTTCAATTCTGCATCCAACAAAGTATATTTCCCTATTTATTTGCACTTAATTCCATGGAAGACATACTCTCCCATGAAATCAAATGTGATTCTCCCTATTGTAGAAATCATATTCATTTTCAAAAATATATATTTCTCAACATGTTTTAACATTTCAATTGACCAGATCGAAAAGTAAATGAAGATCAGAGTTCAAATCATCATAAATTATTGACTTTAAAACCATAGAAAACAAAATCAATTCTTCACAAAGTCATATCTCAAAGTATGGAGAATGATAAAGAAGACTACTCAAGATTCATGAGAATGATACGACAAAACATGAATTTCATATAAAAATAAGCTTACAAAACAAAATAAATAAAAGACAACTTATCTCACAATTTTTCCCAAACAAATCCCTAGAAGTTCTCTCCAAGTTTTTCTCTCCTTACAAGCACACCCAATTTTCTCTTAGAAGTGTAATGAAAAAGAAATCTCTCATCTTCCGTCTCTTCTTATAACTATAAAAGAAAATCTCTTCTTCTCCTTGCCTTTCACGCCACCCCCACTTTCTTGTCATTTTCGTCCCCCATTCGACTCCTTGAAACCATTCTTTTATTTTGGGCTGCCTCTTTTTAAAAAGAATTCAAAATTACCTCCAAAATTTCTTCCAAAAGTCAACTCTTTTGAATTCAAAAGATGTGTCATTTGATCCAAGAGACATATTCATTTATAAAAAAACATTCCAAAGTGTCTAGATGCATTGAATTACTCTAATAGGTGTGTAGAACAAATGTCCCTTTGAAAATTCACGCAAAATTCGTCTCGAACCGCGCCTTAATTCGCAAAAAGTCGTCTCCAGCGCATCATGTGCCAAACTTCTGTCAAACGGCGCATCATGCGCTAATCTGACATATTATGCGTTAGAATTCTAAATTCGCTGTTTTGACTCCAAATTTCATCATTTTTGTCATTTTCACTCCAAATATCTAAACATGATATACCTGCAACAAAAATATGAAAATACTCTTCTTTAAAGTGCAATATCACCAAAAATAAATATAAAGTATGTACATAAAACATTATATTATTTTGGTGTATCACTAGTAACTACATAGCTCAAAATACAAAACGAAACAAGTTCCATTCTCAAATAAATTACATATCTGTACCCAACCAAGGTCTTACATACACCATGCAACCTAAAACAAGCGTTGCACATACCTATAATATTACAAAAACATGTTTTTCTTGCAAATACACATCATTACCCTAGTCTAAAAATAAAAAAAATAGAAAGATATACATACACACAACTCAATTATTCTGTATACACATATCTAACACCTAAACTTCAATTTTTGCATACATACAGTCTTACCTATGCATGAAAAGTGTATTTCACTTTTTAAAAGTTAAAATTGTGGTATTTTTGATGTGATGCGAGAGAATAGAGTGCTATAAATTAAAAAGTAAAGTTTAGGTGATAGACATGTAAATACATAGGAATTGGGCGGTATGATTGTAAATACCCCTAAAAAACAATGACTTAACACATATTGAAGTAATATAACAAATAATCACTGAGCAATGTGTTTGTAAAGTGCAGAATTGCAGTCATATAAAAACAAAACATCGACAAAATCTAATTGTGCTTGCATTTTTTATGTTACCTTCCTGTTGGTAGTCACTAATTCATTGCTCGCTTTCTTTAGAGCCAATAATATTTCTTGATGTGGAAAGACTTGCCGATAGATTAACTCTAGAAATACATGCTTTCTCCATATATCTCTTTCTTACAAAAATCTCTAGCTCTAGAAATACATGCTTTGAGAAAAGATTCCCCATCTCTTAGGCTTATGATATAGCTTCCATGTAGAATGATATCAAGAACATGCTTAAATAGCGTAATAAAACAATAAAGCCTAATCCTCATAACTACAGCCCATTAACATTTCTAAAATCATGAATACCTAATTTAAATATAGCTTGATCGGTGCAATTTTTTTTTTTATGCACAACTAATACACCTGTTGTTTCTCATAAAATTTTCTGGAAAAGCTTTCGGTTATAAACAATGACTCCAAAATAAGCCATCATAAAAAATCATATATAAGTAAACATCGACAAAGAATTCATCTGCCAACGCAACTAAATTATTCTAAACATTATAATATTCATCTCTATCTTATCTTCTTCAATCATTACTACAGAGATTTTCAAACGCCTCAAGAGTGATTTTACCGGTCAGTGTTAAAGCAAGAACTCTACACATTATGACTCTCAAAAGATCAAAATTATTTTAAAAGTGATTTTTTTTTGTCAAACTTCATGGGTATTAATCTAAACTACTATTAATACCAATTTGTTGTAATGAGAATGCNTAGCATAATAATAAGTTAAGTGTTGTCGAGATGAGAATGATTAGGTGGATGAGTGGCTTTACACTTAGAGACAAAATGCGGAATGAATATATTCGTGATAGGGTTGGTGTAGCTCCTGTGACAGACAAAATTAGAGAAAGTCGTCTTAGATGGTTTGGTCATATTAAACGTCGACCATTAGATGATCCGATTAGGAGAGTAGATATTTTAAATTCGACTTGTGCTAAGAAAGGCAGAGGTAGACCTAGGAAGACTTGGGCTTATTGTATTAAAAATGATCTTCTTATTATAACTAAATGAAAATTATGACCTAAATAGGACACAATGGAGAAAAAGGATTCATGTAGCCGACCCCACACAGTGGGATTAAGGCTTTGTTGTTGTTGACTCAATGGAGAAAAATGATTCATGTAGCCAACCCCATTAGTGGGATTAAGGCTTTGTTGTTGTTGTTTTTGTTCAAAGACGCAATAGAGAAAAAGGATTCATGTGGCCGGCCCCACGTAGAGGGATTAAGGCTTTGTTGTTCAATGGAGAAAAAGGATTCATGTAGCCGACCCTACGTAGTGGGAGTAAGGCTTTGTTGTTGTTGCATGGAGAAAAAGGATTCATGTGGCCGACCCCACGTAGTGGGATTAAGGCTTTGTTGTTGTTAGAGAAAAAGGATTCATGTGGCCGACCCCACGTAGTGGGCTTAAGGCTTTGTTGTTGTTGTTGTGAAAAAGGATTCATGTAGCCGACCCCACGTAGTGGGATTAAGGCTTTGTTGTTGTTGTTGTTTCTTATTCATATGGCCGACCTCACGTAGTGGGATTAAGGCTTTGTTGTTATTGTTGTTGTTGTTGTTGTCTTTATTATAATTTATTTTCCTTTTAGTTGAATATTTAGATTAGGAATATGTATTATTAGGTTACCTAAAATAGATTATGCAGAATATTTTATACCTAAAATAGATTGTAAGATTATTATTTAATAAAATGAAAGCAAAGGGAAAAGGCATTAAGCCTATTCAGAATTTAACCTATTTTTCTCAAAACTTTGACAATAATTTGACAAAAAGCTATACTCTGTAATATTTTTGAAATATTTTCATTTTCTAAATGTGGGGTTAGGAAAGTGTTCATATCTATGAGTTCTCTCAAATATTAAAACACCCCTTCGTGACCATCCAAAGCATACCGCAAAAAAGAGATCTCACAATAGAAGGAAAGAAGTGGAAGGAATAATCAAAAGATAGAGAAGAGGAGGGGGATTGGATTGCTCTTATTTCAACAATGAAGAGGAGTTTACCTCTTGCTATAGCAGTGGTGTTCAGTTTTGATAAAAATAAGTGAGAATCTACTATAAGTAGATGTTTTTAGCTTCATCACTAAAAGTGAAGACGTGCTTGAATCAATTAATACAGTTGTGGTCGCCTTTTTCTCCTCCATCAGTTTGATCTCACCTTAGATACAATATTTTTTGTCTATGAAAGTGGTCACATTAATACATCTTTTATTTTGTAAAAAAAAATAATGTACCAAGTTCAATAAGCTTTGGATCTCTGTATGACCATGAACACCAGTGCATCTCACATAACCACAAAATTTTGTGTTTACTTTTGATGGTATTTTGTTGTGGTTTCATTTTGTGCTACTAATTATCATTATTATCACCAAGACAAATATAGTGTCCCAATCATCTAACTCTCTTGCCCTTTACCACAACTATAGAATCCCCGCAAATCTTGAGGATCTTATCATACCCAGAGTATTAGTTTATGCAGGTAGATTTAGTGTGTAAATTTTGCAAATATTTTTCAATATTACAAAATACACACGACAAATATAACAATAAATATGCAATATAATCCCAACAAAAATACATTTTATGAAAATAGTTTATCTTTAAAACTTTTTTTAAACTGTCAAATCTCCTTTAAAATCAATGCAAGTATACATATCGCTCAAGTAATAAAATGCTCTAATGGAGTCCTAGATATCGATCTCACAAAGAAGTTGGAAAAACCTATAAGTAAATTCTAAAAATTATTTTATAATTTAAAAATACAAGAATAAAAGTAAAGTACGAAGTTTGAATATTAACTACTAAAGTGAATGCTATATAAAATACAGTTGAAAGACAAAATTAACTAATTAAAAATTAAACTTTCAAAAGTAAAATTACGAAACCTAAACAATTTTTTTATTGACGGAAGATTCAAATTAAGAAAATATCTTTCCATTTTATAATGAGTATATGGATTGTGAAGAAATTAAAATCATTTGAAAATATATATAAAAATTGTTCTGTGTCAAATAAGAGCAATCCTATTTTTTACCCTCTTCCAAGTGCTATAAAAAACATTGACTAATCCAGAGTTTAGTCTCTAATTCCGTATTTAGGCTGGGAGGATACTGACTGCCACTTCAGAGCTCCCACTACTCCCTCCCCTGAGGGCTAACAATCACGTATTAGTTTCCAATCAACTAGACCAAATTGAAGATTTTAATCTGTCACCTTAAAATCTTCAATTCTGCATCCAACAAAGTATATTTCCATATTTATTTACACTCAATTCCATAGAAGACATACTCTCTCATGAAATTAAATGCGATTCTCCCCTTATTGTAGAAGTCATATCCCTTTTTAAAAATATATATTTCTCAACATGTTTTAACATTTCAATTGACCAGATTGAAAAGTAAATGAAGATTGGAGTTCAAATCATCACAAATTATTGACATTTAAAATCATAGAAAACAAAATCAATTCTTCACAAAGCTATATCGCAAAGTAGGAAGAATGATAAAGAAGACTACTCAGAATTCATGCGAAGGATACGACAAAACACGGATTTCATATATAAAAAAAGTTTACAAAACAAAATAAATAAAAGACACAACTTATCTCACAATTCTTCCCAAACAAATCCCTAGAAGTTCTCTCCAAATCTTTCTCTCCTTACAAGCACACCCAATTCTCTCTTAGAAGTGTAATGAAAAAGAAATCTCTCATCTTCCCTCTCCTCTTACAACCCTACAATAAAATCTCTTCTTCTCCTTGCCTTTCACGCCACCCCCACTTTCTTGTCCTTTTCGTCCCCCCTTCGACTCCTTGAAATCATTGTTTTATTTTGGGCTGCCTCTTTTTAAAAGGAATTCAAAATTACCTCCAAATTTTCTTCTAAAAGTCAACTCTTTTGAATTCAAAAGATGTGTCATTTGATCTAAGAGACATATCCCTTCATAAAAGAAACTTCCAAAGTGCTAGATGCATTGAATTACTCCAATAGGTGTGTAGAACAAGTGTCCCTTTAAAAATTCGCGCAAAATTCGTCTCGAACCGCCTTAATCTGCAAAAAAAGTCATCTCTGGCGCATCATGCGCCAAACTTCTATCAAACGACGCATCATGCGCTAATCTGGCGTATCATGCGTCAGAATTCTAAAATTCGCTATTTTGACTATAAATTTCGTCTTTTTTGTCATTTTCACTCCACATACCTAAACATGATATACCTACAACAAAAACATGAAAATACTCTTCTTTAAAGTGCAATATCACCAAAAATAAATAGAAAATATATACTTAAAATATTATATTATTTTGGTGTATCACTAGTAACTACATAACTCAAAATACAAAACGAAACAAGTTCCATTCTCAAATAAATTACATATATGTACGCAACCAATGTCTTACATACACCATGCAACCTAAAACAAACGTTGCACATACCTATAATATTACAAAAACATTTTTTTCTTGCAAATACACATCATTACCTTAGACTAAAAATAAAAAAATAGGAAGATATACATACACACAACTCAATTATTCTGTATACACATATCTAACACCTAAACTCCAATTTTTGCATACATACAGTCTTACCTATGCATGAAAAGTGTATTTCACTTTTTAAAAGTTAAAATTGTGGTATTTTTGATGTGATATGAGAGAATTGAGTGCTATAAATTAAAAATTAAAGTTTAGGTGTTAGACATGCAAATACATGTATGATTGTAAATACCCCTAAAAAACAATGACTTAACACATATTGAAGTAATACAACAAATAATCACTGATCAATGTGTTTTTAAATTGCAGAATTGCAGTCATATAAAAACAAAACATCGACAAAATCTAATTGTGCTTGCATTTTTTATGTTACCTTCCTGTTGGTAGTCACTAATTCATTGCTCGCTTTCTTTAGAGCTAATAATATTTCTTGATGTGGAAAGACTTGCTAGATTAACTCTAGAAATACACACTTTCTCCATATATCTCTTTCTTACAAAAATCCCTAGCTCTAGAAATACATGCTTTGACAAAAGATTCCCCATCTCTTAGGCTTATGATATAGCTTCCATGTAGAATGATATCAAGAACATGCTTAAATAGCGTAATAAAACAATAAAGCCTAATCCTCATAACTACAGCCCATTAACATTTCTAAAATCATGAATACCTAATTTAAATATAGCTTGATCGGTGCAATTTTTTGTTTTATGCACAACTAATACACCTGTTGTTTCTTATAAAATTTCCTGGAAAAGCTTTCGGTTATAAACAATGACTCCAACATAAGCCATCATAAAAAATCATATATAAGTAAACATTGACAAAGAATTCATCAGCCAACGCAACTAAATTATTCTAAACATTATAATATTCATCTCTATCTTATCTTCTTCAATCATTACTGCAGACATTTTCAAACGCCTCAAGAGTGATTTTACCAGTCAGTGTTAAAGCAAGAACTATACACATTATGACTCTCAAAAGATCAAAATTATTTTAAAAGTAATTTTTTTTTGTCAAACTTCATGGGTATTAATCTAAACTACTATTAATACCAATTTGTTGTAATGAGAATGCCAAAAGAAAAACATACGAAAGCATAACCAGGAAAGAGAGTGATATGCCCAAAATAAACACAAGAAATAGAGAAAAAGCATTCATAAGGAAACCAAACTTTGCATGGTTCAACATCACTAGTACCTACATTCACAAGGAAAGATAACCTCATCCGCTAACAAAGAATAGAAACCTCAACTGTAGTACATAAAATAAGAACACCCATCAACCCTTTTTAAATCCAAAAGTACAGACAAGAATAGAAAGGAAGAAGAAATCCAAGAATCACACAACATAGAAATATCACAAAGAACACATTTTTCTTATACGCACCACCAAGTCTCCCAAATCCTCCAAAAACCCTAGATGTCAAAGGGATATTTGNTTGTTCGAGATATGGGTTAAACCCGACCTTGAAGGAGAGGTAGGCGAACGCTAGAGATCCCAAAACAACCATGCTCGACCTCAGCGCGTTCTGCCTGCCACTGCGGCCTCTCATCACCGAGAAATATTTGCTCCAAAATTGGGGAACTGCTTTCTTGCTTTTTTTAAGAAATTGTTGTGATGGGAAGTTTACTTTTTCAACATGATTGTTAAAGTGTAGTGGCTGTGCTGTTGTCTAATTTTTTTAAAAAAAAAAAAAATTATAACTCCCACCATAACTTTCTAAAAAGTTGATTTCTCCAACTTTACAATTATTTTTTTAAAAAGTTACATCCACACCAAACAGACCCTAAGTCTGAGTATGTTCTGCCGAGAAAGCAGCTGTGGGAAGTATGTGCAGCTGCGGTAAAGCTGACTGTATGTTTTGCAGCTGCGTGAAAAATATTGTGAGTGAGTCAGCTGTTTCATATAAAAATGATCAAATTGTCCCTGTTTGTTAAAACTGTTTTTAATTTTTGATTTATTTATATAAATATGAGTGTAATATACATAAAATTTATAAAATATTATTTCTTAATTAATTAAATGAAAAATATTGGTTTTAATATTCATTTTTATAGATAATTTTTAAAAAATATTTTGTAATTTTGAAAACATATAGATTTAAAATTTATCTTTATCTATATATCAATGTATACAAATATTAATTCATCTATACATATATAAATTTTAAAAATATATATTTTAGAAGCATAAAATGTAAAATATATAAAAACGCCTCAAGCCATATGAAGACGTATTTTCATACATAAATACGTAAGAACTCATACAGTTTCGTACATCCAAAATAGCCCAGAGTACATAAATACAACTCAACCACTAGCTAGGAGAAGCAGAATGAAAAAAAACTGTAAAACTATGACCACGAAGAGTAGCATAATGGTAATGTTGTTTCTAACAATGACACGTTGTAGCTCCCGTGTCAGCCCTTCTTCATCTGAAACTCGCAAATTGCTACCAACATCAACCTCAACATCAACCTCAACATCAGGGAAACTGTCCGCCCATCGGAAAAATCTGCATTGCTCTGCAATGCTTCGGGGGCATGTATAAAACTTCCTACCGTAGTTGTGTGCCTGCCATGCGGTAAAAAGTGGGGTTTGCAGGCCACAATGACAAACCACTCGTCGGGAGGTAGCGGACATCCTTGAACTCATATTATCCTGAAAAACAATGCAACATAAAACATAATTAGTAACATATTATGTAATGAAAAGTGCTCATTAAAATTGAAATATTTGTTTGAAAACAAACATTATATTAAATCATATTGTGTTTACAGCAGATATGAATCCAAATAATGACTCTCCAACTAATGAGGTGGTGATCTCCTCACAAAGGGCTGCCATTTCATTCGCACCCTCCCCATCTTTCGTGCAAATTGAGGCATTGTCGTTCTCCTCCGTTGATAGAGATTGGCCAATGCGGTATTCAAAAGCTTCGACTGGCACTTCCTCGTCATTGACCTCAACACGCTCGAAATCAACATCAGCTCGAGTTGGATGCCGCCTAATATAGTTATTAAGGGCCATAGTGGCTAACACTATATGCACCTGTTTCGGAAACGGATAAGGTGGCATATCTCGAAGTATGACCCATTTTTTCTTCCAAACTCCAAAAGTCCTCTCAATTACGTCTCGCAAGGATGAATGTCTTTTATTAAAGACCTCTTTTCTATTTCTTGTACGATTGCTAGCTCTCTGAAAATTTGGAATATGATACCTTGTGTCAGGATAAGGTTTAAGGTATCCCCTCTGCATTGGGTAGCCAGCATCCACCAAATAATACTTCCCTAAAAACTTATAAACTTTAGGTGAGCATACAAAACGAAAATCTACTTGTATTAGTAAGGAACTAACCATGCGGTGGGTGAGGAAAATTGTACTTCAGATTTCTCGTTGCAATTTTTAAAATTCTACTGTCATGTGTGCTGCCCTCCCATCCAGCCAATGCAAATGTAAAACACATGTTGAAATCACATACTACCATGATATTTTGAGTTGTGGTTCCAGAACGCCCGATAAATACAACTTTCTCGTTATCCGACACCCTAGCATGAACGTGCGTTCCATCGATTGCGCCGATGCAACCCTTTACGAATAAGTAAAATCATTTCAATATACAATCCAGTAATATTTATTTGAAGTATGAATGTCTACCTTGAAATATGGCATGTATCGGGCATCATTGTGAATCTCTACTGGCGTTCTTACAAACGTTGGATCTGTGGGTTTAATTATGGCTTGTGCTAGACTGACAAGAGAACTCAAACCAACTGAGAAATATATGCTTATTGTTTCAGATGAGTGTTGGAAGCGTTCCATGGCTCCCCTCATTGACTCGTTCTGTGATAAAATATAAAGTGTTATGCCCAATACTTCACGGTCTGTTGTCCTAGAAGATCCGTGAAGTCCATGAGATGTTTTTAGATCTAATAATAGATCACTGAAAACATCCTGGGACATGCGGAAGATGTTTTGAAATCTCGTTGGGTGTCCTGAAATCATTTCTCCCATCCATTTGTCTCCAATCTAAGATGATGTGTAACACGACTCACGGTCGACATACGTATTATAGTAATGCATTAGTATATTTATGGCTGCATTTCGCCGTCGGCGTCGGACTTCCTCTGGGTCCATGACGATATGAACTATACATTATACTTTGAAATACAATTAAGCTCATAGATGGAATAAAACAACCA
>JXCR01149107.1:70190-87857 GCA_002079205.1 Phalaenopsis hybrid cultivar
CCGCCGGTACAGTTGGTCCACATATTTCTAACAGAAGACATTTACAGTTTGATATTCATATTTATAAAATTTAAAATTTTGGTATCATAAATTTATGCTTGAAAAAAAAAATGATAATGCTTGTACTCCGATATATGATTATGCGAAGGGTTTCAAGGAGACGAATTAGTTGATGTATAATATAATCAACTCAAGTTCAAGTGAACTCAAATCATGCACTTAAATCATACTTGGAAGCTTTGAAACATTTTTTTGGGGGAACAAAATGATCTCAAAATCCTATAAATTTATAGGCAAATCGAGCGTCTCGACGAAATGAATCCACCAAACCTAAGATCATTCAATTCTAATATTACGAAGACAAATGAATACTTGGAAGATATCATCCATTAAAAAGGTCAATCATATTTATTCAATGGAGTGATCCATATTCATTAATATTTACGAAGCATGCCACTCACATAATCTATAAAAATAATCCCTCACTTTCTTCACAAAGGAGTAATTGGATCGGAAAGGGAAAGCTGAATATGCTCCAAGCTCTTGAATCCTTTTTTAATATAAGATATCATATAATTTGTGAACTCATATAATCTGAAAAAGATCTTATGAAAGAAGTTAGAATAACAAGACATATTTTCTTATAGAGACAATAAGAGAGGTATTTAAGGTCCCAGGATTTGATCCTCCCAGTTTTACTTTTAATTATATGCCATAAAGCTTGTGTGCACGCGCAGTGGGTCTAAGGCATGAAATACAAAACTAAGTTTTATGTTATATAGTACGAAGTTTGAGCAAACTCATTGTTGACAAGATCATTGCTGTAAGTCGCTATATTGTTAAATAGATGGTTATGCGTGTGTTGACAAACTAGACTTCTCTTCATTCTGCCTTGAAGAACTGCTCATCAAGCTCGGTGATACAACCATGCAGCTATTATCGAGGTTTAGGAGGATTTGGTTAGTATGGGCGAGCTTGGAAGAAGAACTCGAGAATAGTGAATGAGCTTGAATGAAGGACCTCAGTTGTAGACTTAATCTTAGCGATCCAATTCAAAGGAACTCGCAGGAATGCTGATGTGCTTCAGAGGTAGTCAAGGTTCCTTTAGGGTGGCAAGAAATTAGGTAGCTTGTCACCTCCAAAGTAAAGGCTAACGAGTACTATTGGCATGGTCAGGATCAAATCAATAAGTGAATGATCAGCGGACTGATTCATTAGACCCATAAGTTCCATTAACTATTTGGGTTTTTCGGTGCTTAAAGAAATTCATTTTTTCGGATATGTAGTGTTATATTAAAATGATGAAAATAATGAGTAGTTAGATGATAGACAATAAAAAATCACGTGATATAAAATAAAAAATATCATTTCTTACACATTTTCAATAATTTATAGATAAAATACTTGAATTTCAGTATATTTTAAGTGTATTCTAAATCAATTATTTTAAAATGAGCCGGTTTACAAGCTAACTAGTGAACTTGGAGTTGACTTGAGATTGGTTTGTTAGCTTTTCGAGTTCGATTCACGAGTCACTTATCAAGTCAAGCCTAAACCGGCTTGACTCACCTACTCTCGGATATATAAGAGCCGGTAAAGTTTTGTAATCTACATCGGCTTAGTGAAATGATTTCATCTGGACTAGACCTCATTATTTCAGCGCATTGAAGTTTTTCACTAAAAAATTTTGTAGTTGTTTCTGCCAATTTTTTTTTATTTATGTATGTCAAATTTTTATGCAATATTAAAATATTAATGTATGACTCTGCAGCCACAAAATTACATACACACAACAAGACTTTAGTAATATGTATATAAATATAAAAATTTAAATGACAGATAAAGCAATTATTATACGTAAATCCCTCCATTAAAAATAGCTGATATCTGCAAATTATTTCGCTATAGGCTACCAACTGATCGACCATACCTTGAGCCAAAAACTTGTCTTGGCGGAGCACAGAACCGTAGGCAAGCTGCACAGGAAAGAATTTCTGGCACGTGCGATGTCCACACTGTGCACGTGTCCACCACTTAAATTTCCATCTCCGTCACAACAGCAAGATACAGCGAGTTGAGGTAGGCGAAAGGTGCGGAGAGAGAGAGTGAGCCTGGGGCTAGTGAAGCAGGAGTGGCCATTGACGGAGCATCGCCGCCGGTGCAGATAATAATGGGGGAGGTCTCATTCTTCTCTCCGCTCTACCCTTCTCCATTGTAACCTCCTCATATGTATATATAAAGCTATGTTTTTAACTGTTTTTTTCTCTGTTTTGGGCAGGAAGGGAAGAAACCGGAGGAGAAGAAGGCTGAAGATGAAAAAAAGGCAGATTCCAAGGTGGAAGGCGAAAAAGCTAAAGCAGAAGAAGGGAAGAAAGCTGGCGGTGGTGATGGTGGTGGAGAAGCCGGTGGCGAGGGTGGAAAGANGCTAAAGCAGAAGAAGGGAAGAAAGCTGAAGGTGGTGGAGAAGCCGGTGGCGAGGGTGGAAAGAAAGAAGGCGGCGAAGAAGGCAAAGCAGAGGCTGCGCAGCAAGCTCCTCCACCTCCTCCGGAGGAAATTCTAATGAGAGTCTACATGCATTGCGAAGGCTGCGCTCGCAAAGTTAAGCGGAGTCTTAAGGGTTTCGATGGTACACTTACTGTTGATTTTTCGAGATATCCTCTTTCTATTTCTTAACACATTCCAGTTCTCTGTTTTTTGCTTGAAAAATGTNGTGCATGTGGTTTTCTCTACACCGCCGGTACAGTTGGCCCACATATTTCTAACAGAAAAGACATTTACATGTATACCACTCAATTCTTATGTGTTTATATATTTATCTTTTATATTTTAATTTTAACATTTATACCATCAAATCTTTCACATCATTTTAAATTTCTTTACATAGAACAGATATATAAAAATTGAAATTTTTTCGGGTAAGATAAATACTTGAATTCCATATCTTGAAAACTCTTCNGGCTCATAGCTCTTATTTAGTTGTTCTTAGGCTCATTTGAGACGAAATAAAGTCAAATTTGGACTCGTCGGATTCATTCAATCAAAATTTTTATTTCAACTATAAATTTCTTGAAATTAGATTTTAAATGGTTCAAAAATAAATTATGAAGGTCTTAAATTCAACTATTGCATGACTTCTACTTTGATGAGATGGATTTAAGGGTGATTAATCAATGATAATATGATATTTAGTAGTCTTACAATTTTATTATAATCTAACTACTTAGCTGAACTCACTCTATGCATCCCATTTATTAAATGGTTTATAAAAATTGTTGTAAGTAGTTGTGGGAGGAAGTAATTGTCGGATATGTAATGCAAGATCATATATTATAACATTTTTTGAGATACTTTGATATATCGTATTTAGAATATTTTGTTACGTTGTAGTTATGATACTTCATTACACAATATTCAGGGGTATGTCGTTACACAACAGAGGTCGCCATTGGCGGCGAGTAGGTTATGGCCAATGGGTTGTAGATCGACAATGATCGGTGACAACGGAGGTTGAAAGTTATCACCATGTTTTCGGTCCAGAATAATATTGAAATTCGACTCTTTCACCCCCAAAATTGAAATAACAGATCTATTTCGAAAAATATTTTGATCGTTCGGTGAATAATTCTCAGAATCATCTGATTGAAAATGTTCAAAATTCTAAATTATCTTTTTTTTTTTGAATCGGAAAAATCACATATTAAAAAATATCTCGAAATTGGTGACAGTAGATAGAATTTCAAGATACGAAATCATTAATTGCTAGCTCAGGTACACACGACCTCCTTTCCAACGCTAACATACCTTTAATGCAACCGTTACAAGGAGCTTTCCCCTTCATTTTTCTGGAAAACCCCTCCCTTAACTCGCTGTTCTGTATAGAAATACAACATTTCGAAATAAATTTTCATCTGCTGCTCGTTTTCTTAGCTACCAGTTTAATTGTTTCACTTCGTCGCTGACCTATTCCTCCGAATCAACCCGCCATGTGCGGCATCTCCCAGCCAATCAACATGTGGGTGTTATTCGGGCACAAGACCTGTAAAATGTCAAGTATTTTTCCCTCCAATGCAACAAGAAAGACTCGTACCCTGCTCGTGCTGATAGCCTTTCCGCGTATGGTATGATCCGTATTATGCATGTGGCTTTCTCTACACCGCCGGTACAGTTGGTCCACATATTTCTAACAGAAGACATTTACAGTTTGATATTCATATTTATAAAATTTAAAATTTTGGTATCATAAATTTATGCTTGAAAAAAAAAATGATAATGCTTGTACTCCGATATATGATTATGCGAAGGGTTTCAAGGAGACGAATTAGTTGATGTATAATATAATCAACTCAAGTTCAAGTGAACTCAAATCATGCACTTAAATCATACTTGGAAGCTTTGAAACATTTTTTTGGGGGAACAAAATGATCTCAAAATCCTATAAATTTATAGGCAAATCGAGCGTNGATAAATTTATGCTTGAAAAAAAAATGGTAATGCATGTACTCCAATTTATGATTATGCGAAGGGTTTCAAGGAGACGAATTAGTTGATGTAAAATACAATCGGACTCAAGTTCAAGTGAACCCAAATCATGCACTTGAATCATACTTAGAAAGCTTTGAAACATTTTTTTGGGGGAACAAAATGATCTCAAAATCCTATAAATTTATAGGCAAATCGAGCGTCTGAACGAAATGAATCCACCAAACATAAGATCATTCAATTCTAATATTACGAAGACAAATGAATACTTGGAAGATATCATCCATTTAAAAGGTCAATCAGATTTATTCAATGGAGTGATCCATATTCATTAATATTTACGAAACATGCCACTCACATAATCTATAAAAAAAATCCCTCACTTTCTTCACAAAGGAGTAATTGGATCGGAAAGGGAAAAATGAATATTCTCCAAGCTCTTGAGGGTTTCTGAACTCTGCATCATTTCCACTGACTAGCCGCCACCATCGCTGGACCACCGTCACTGCTGGCTGACCACCACCGTCGAGCCACCAAAGCCTCCAGACATTCACTGCCCAACCACTGTCCTAGAGTCGTCGCCACTGTTGACACACTGTCGTTGTTGCCAAACCACTGTATTTGAGCTCTCATCGTCTCCAAATCATCATTGTTCGACTATCTTCATCGAGCTACCGTCACCGCCAGACAGCAATCATCTGGCCGCAGCCACCGCCAGACCATCGTTAATACCATCAAACAACCACAGCCTGACTGACACAGCTGACAAACCACCATCGCTCGAACACCGTTGTACTGCCGTTGTAAGGCCACCGACATTAGGGCATCATCGAACCTCCATTGCTTGACGGTCACCGTTGTCGGACCATTGTTGCTTGACCTTCATAGTTGTTCTCGTTGGACCCCGTTATCGCAACCTGTCAGCCATCATTGCTACCAACGGATGTCTGCCACCCGACCATCACTATCGTTGTCACTACAACCAACACTTATATCAGACTTTCTGACACTCGACCTCAACCATCAACTTTCTTATAATAGTTAGGTCATCACTACTTCCCTAGCATAAGTCACAACCTACCCGTGTAATATTGCCTTCAACTAAGGGTGAAAATAAGTCGAGTCGAGGTTGATCCACCCTTGGTTTGTGTTGGAGCTTGATTAAATTAATCGAGTTCGATCTCGAGATCAAGCTTAATTCTACTAATTTGAGCCGACTTATTAGCTAGCTTGATTTTTATGTTAGTGTTTGTTGAATCCTTTTATAATATGAGATGTCATATAATTTGTGAACTCATATAATCTGAAGAAGGCCTTATGAAAGACGTTGGAATAACAAGACATATTTTCTTAAAGAGACAATGAAAGAGGTATTTAAGGTCCCAGGATTTGATCCTACTAGTTTTTCTTTTAATTGTATGCCATAAAGCATGTGTGCACGCGCAGAGGGTCTAAGGAATGAAATATAGAACAAAGTTTTATGTCATATAGAACGAAGTTTGAGCAAACTCATTGTTGACAAGATAATTGCTGTAAATCGCTATATTGTTAAATAGATGGTTATGTGGTGCTGACAGTCTGAACTTCTCTTCATTTTGCCTTGAAGAGCTGTTCATCAAGCTCGGTGATACAACAATGCAGCTATTATCGAGGTTTAGGAGGATTTGGTTAGTATGGGCGAGCTTGGAAGAAGAACTCGAGAATAGTNGATTGTTTTAATTTTAAAAATTTGGTGTATTTCAAGTTATAAAGATTATCTTCGTTGTTGTTCTTCTAGGTTTTTATGAAGTGCTAATAATTTTAACTGCTAGTGATCATCTATGGTGACTCTACTCTCATGAAAAAATATTGTTTTGAACTAGCAATCTGATTGGNCGCGCAGGAGATAAAGAAGCGTATTCTGAAGATGAAAGGTTTGAATGCCAACTCTGTTTTATTTTCAAATTTTTTTCTTTCTTTCTAATCCGAGTGTTGTATTTTTGCAGTCTTTAAGTTTGCTGCAGTCGTTTTTCTTTTGGTTATGGGATCTATGAGAGATTCTAGTCCAGAGCCTTAGTTATTACGTTATTAGAATAGGAAGCTGGAACCACTCTTAGCTGAAACATCATTTTCTTTCATTTCTGTTCAGATCTTAGACGTCCCAATCTCATCAGTTCGTCGCCTTCCTTATTTTACCCATCTGTTCATATTTCCCGTATTTCGATAATCCGATTCCATTTTTACTGTATAAAAAGGCTAAAAATTTGAGTTTTTTTTTTTTTTGAAAAAAATTTCTGGGGGCTTTCGCTCTTTGGGGTAGAAGTTAAGAATAAGTGTGATTTTTACAAGTTTTTGTTTCATTTTACGAAATCGTTATTTATTATTGACTAAATTTAATCCATTGTTGCTGACTTGCTCGAATATCCAACATAGTTGAAATAGCTCTGGTCGGGGAAAAAAATCTTTTGATTTTGTAGTTAATTAAAGTTAATATTATATTATTCAAAAATTAATTTAATGAATTGGTCAGGTTATTCTCAACAAAATTTTCTCCCCCTGGTGCTGTTTTTTATTCATCAATTTCCGCCGAATTGCACATTTGCAGAGGCATAAATGCTAGAATTGTCACAAAATCGTCCATTAATGATTAAATTTGCTCCATCACATTTTTTTATTTAAAAAATCATTCCTTTAAGCTGTTTATAACGGAAAAAAAATTTTTTTTTTTGGGGCCTAGAAGGTCAATAACACCTGAATTCTGAAAGCAGGAGTACAGGCTGCGGAGCCGGATCTGAAGGCCTCTCANATTTAAAAAATCATTCCTTTAAGCTGTTTATAAAGGAAAAATATATATATTTTTTGGGGCTAGAAGGTCAATAACACCTGAATTCTGAAAGCAGGAGTACAGGCTGCGGAGCCGNTTATTTAAAAAATCATTCCTTTAAGCTGTTTATAAAGGAAAAAAATATATATTTTTTGGGGCTAGAAGGTCAATAACACCTGAATTCTGAAAGCAGGAGTACAGGCTGCGGAGCCGGATCTGAAGGCCTCTCAGGTGACGGTGAAAGGCATAATGGACCCTCCAAAACTTGTAGAATACGTCTACAAGCGAACCGGCAAGCACTCCGTCATCGTCAGCTCAGAACCAGCCATAAAAGAACCAGAAGAAACTGCCTCATCGCCAGCCGACGAAAAAAACAAGTCCGCCGCCGCCGCCGCCGCCGCCCCCTCAGGCGATGAGAAGAAAGCCGGCGATGTCGCAGGCGGAGAGAAGAAAGCTGAGGGTGAGAAAAAGGCAGAGACTGGCGGCGGGGAAGGTGGAGACGATAAGGAAAAGACAGACGGAGGTTCGCCAGAGGATGGGATCGCCGGCGGGAAGGTGTTGGAGCTGAAGAAAAACGAGTTCTATTATTATTATCCGAGATATCCAACGGAGTATCAGTCGTACGCGCCGCAGCTGTTCAGTGACGAGAACCCGAACGCTTGCTCTGTTATGTAAAAATTGTTAAGAAAGAGGAGTGATTTCTATATATGAATGAGGAGGGCATAATGTTAATAAGCTTTTTTTTTGGGGTGTCTAAATGCTAATCAGCTTCTTTCTCTTTTGCTGCGGATCTCTTATTTCGGTTTGTAATTAGTNTGTTGGGTTGTCTAAATGCTAATCATCTTCTTTCTCTTTTGCTGCGCATCTCTTATTTCGGTTTGTAATTAGTAATTACCGTTTGGATATTCTTTTGCTTTTTATATAATTCATACTTAAATTTAGTATTATATTAATTTATTTAATGCATTTTTTTTTTATTTTGTTTAGCATATCCAGCACCTTAATTTTACCTATGCATGCGAAGGGGTATCTTACTTTTTAAAATTTAAAGGTAGTGATGGGAATGATTTTAGAAAGATGACAAAATTGATTGGAAAACATGATGAATCAGGCTAATCTTTTCTATTATCTTTGTAATTAAAAATATGTTTATATTTATAAAAAATATATATTATCACAGGATAATGCTATTCTACTCGTGCGCCACATCACTGATGGGAAGCTAATGTGAGGCGACCNCATACTTAAAATTAGTATTATATTAATTTATTTAATGCATTTTTTTTTATTTTGTTTAGCATGTCCAGCACCTTAATTTTACCTATGCATGCGAAGGGGTATCTTACTTTTTAAAAATTAAAGGTAGTGATGGGAATGATTTTAGAAAGATGACAAAATTGATTGGAAAACATGGTGAATCAGGCTAATCTTTTCTATTTTTTTTATAATTAAAAATATGCTGATATTTAAAAAAAATATATTATCACAGGATAATGCTATTCTACTCGTGCGCCACATCACTGATGGGAAGCTAATGTGAGGCGNGTTGGGTTGTCTAAATGCTAATCATCTTCTTTCTCTTTTGCTGCGCATCTCTTATTTCGGTTTGTAATTAGTAATTACCGTTTGGATATTATTTTGCTTTTTATATAATTTATACTTAAAATTAGTATTATATTAATTTATTTAATGCATTTTTTTTTAATTTTGTTTTGCATATCCAGCACCTTAATTTTACCTATGCATGCAAAGGGGTATCTAACTTTTTAAAAATTAAAGGTAGTGATGGGAATGATTTTAGAAAGATGACAAAATTGATTGGAAAACATGATGAATCAGGCTAATCTTTTCTATTTTTTTTATAATTAAAAATATGCTGATATTTAAGAAAATATATTATCACAGGATAATGCTATTCTACTCGTGCGCCACATCACTGATGGGAAGCTAATGTGAGGCGACCATGCAAAAAGGTTGCAGTATTTTGCTTCCTGCTAACCTTCAGTCTTTAGAGAGGAAAAGATCTTATAAATTAGGTCCTGATTCATCTTTAATGTGGGAAGAAAAAATGAAAAATTGTATGAGGTTAGGGGATCAATCTTCTTTCTATAATGACCTGTTATGATTATAAGCAAGTTATCTCATGCGTTACAAACATTATACGTAAGACCAGTATGATAGACTGAACACAATGAAATATTCATATTATCTTCATTGTCTTTTTTTTCGTGGCATTCTTCACTTTAATATTCATGTAATGATTTACTTTAATATTCATGTAATAACTTGTAAGTCACTCCTAAACCAATGGGCGTGCCTCTTTGACGGCTTAATAGTGTTGTATTAGTTGACTAGCGATGCTTAATAACATAGATGTGGGTTCCTCTTTGATGACTTAATTGTCTCGTAGTAGCTGTCTAGCCTTGCTTAATAACAAATGCTGGCGTACCAATTTGATGACTTAATTGTGTCGTATTAGTGAGCACACCTTTTTGATATCTTAGGGTGTGTTTGGGTCTATGTTTCCACTGTGTCGTGACCCAAAAGTAGTGTTTGATTCACATGTTTTATGTGAGTTGATGAATAAGCAGCATGTTACAGACAAAAAGTCTCACATTGGCTAGATGTAGGGCCAAAAAACAGTGTTTAAGTCCTGGGCTGCCCACCACCCCGAACAGCTCTTTTGGGAGGTGATAAGTGGTATCACAGCAGATTACTGCCTGTAAGGTGTGTGCTCTCCATGGTCCAGTGGGACCCTTGGTGGAGCCGATCCGTGACGAGGGCGTCACGTGATTCGGTGGGGGAAAATGTTACAGACAAAAAGTCCCGCATTGGCTAGGTGTAGGGCCGAAAAGTAGTATTTAAGTCATGGTCTGCCCACCACCCCGAAGAGCTCTTTTGGGAGGTGACAAGCAGCTAAAAAAGCAGAAATGCCAACGCTAAACTAGCCTCGCAGCCCATGGTTGATAATGTGAGAAATTACATGCATGTTCTTGTGTCGTGAATAAGCAGAGGGGGGAAAGAGAAGCCATTATTTTGCATCATCGAGAGTAGCCTTGAGTGTGAGTGGTAACCCTCTACTGTTCTTCCATTGGCTTGATCTGGAAACTTTTTAACATTCTTTCTTCTTCATCTGCTTCTTCTTCTTCCCTCGGCCTGATTTGGTTATCGTCTTGCAATACACACTTATTTCCATTTCATAGATCTAGGTTTAGTATTTTTTGGTGTATTAATTGTTTTTTGATTTGGTTATTGTGGATTTGGTTAATCTCCAGTGATTTTTCTAATGTCAATGATGTTGATGCTTCGCCTTTCTAACCGTGTTTGAAAGCTATTTTTTAGAATTGCTTCCGATTGATTGAACTTTGTAGGAACATGTTCTGTGTAGTTAATCAGGTACATAGCCTTGTGAAATTTTTGAATGGAATTAAAGCACTATTATAGTTTCAAGATCATTAAGGTATTTTGAGGAGTATAAAGCAATGCGACATGCATTATTAAGATCGTGCTTTATTGATTTTATGAGATGCCTGTATGAGATGAGGTCATTGATGAGTATCAATATAATTAGGTCATTATTTATGCTTGTTAGTTTTTTACGACCTTGACCCTTATTTATGACTATTGAAATGTGTCTACAATACAAGATCATGGCACTTGATTGAGGCAAAGTTCCTCCAAGGTAAATGCCCTTATCAGGCATTTTGAGGTTATAAAAAAATGCAAACTTCAAATTTTTGCTGGTTGTTGGCTACTTCCGGTGAGATATGAAAAATTGAAATTACTTTTTTTTTGCAGTGATGTTGCTATCATATTATCCTCTTGGTGATGAAATTGCCTTTTTGGCAATGATGTTTTTTTTTTCTATTTATTTTATTATTCTCGTTTAATGTATGTTATACAATAAAGATTCAAATTCTTGATCCTTTCATGAACTTGTTCATATGTCATACTCATGGTTGAGGCTTGCACTTGAAGTTGGAATTGGTTATGTATTGGTGGATGTTCCTTGAATTAGAGATTTACGTATTTTTTTGTTATAGAGTCTTGTGTAATATCTCTTTTGGAGTTTATTTTGAGATTACTTTTTAATTGTTCATGTAAGATTGTTATGATTATTTGAGTTGATTCTTTGGATTTCGAATGCATTGAAGGACAGTGTGGGCTATTGGCTATCCACTTTTGGTAATATTTTTTGAAGTTGTTCATTTAGTAACGTTTCTTTCTTGAACTTTACTGAACTTCTTTATATTTCATATCTGTGGCTAAGGATTACACTTAAATTCATGGATTTGGTTATGTTTGAACTTTGGTAGTTATGTTTTCTTTGGAATTTGTAGTTTTTGTGCAATTGTGTTGTTATTAGCTAGATGTTTCCGGGGATTTTGACCTATTTTGGGGCATTGTAGAGTTTATGGTTTAGTGAGTTTCTTTTTGTTTGTAAAAATTTATGTTGATTAGTTCGTTTCTTGCTAGTAGTGGTGATAGGTAAGAAAAGTAATCAGATAATCTGTTATGTGCAACAAATATGTGAAGTTAATCTTTTGTGTTCTATGCCAAAATGAGATGGAATTTAAAACTATGCCAACCACCAATTTTAATAACAAAGGATGGCATAGAATTATAAAATAATTTAAAGAAAACACTTGAAAAGAGTATGATAGAATGCAACTGAAAAATGAATGAGATCAAATAAAAAAGGAATGAAAAATATGAAAAAAGTTAAAGCGAGGTTCAATATGCTTAGGTTGGGAACCCATAAAGCAAACTGTTGATGCTTCAGTAGATGTTGGGCTGAGAAATTAAAATTATTAAACATTCATTAATTTATATTGTTCTACTAGTCGTTCCAAACATCCTAGAATTGAGAAAAAGAATATATGTAGTTTTCATAAGTCAGATTTCACAATTAGTTGCTTCATGCACTAACGAGCCTAACACATCACATGTAACTTCTATTCAAGAAGTTTTATGAATAATGGAAGAAATTGCAGGAATTTTTGAAGGCATGTCATTTTACTTATTTTTATTGAAGTTGTTAGATGATCCACTGAGGAGAGAGCTTTTTATGTTAATGATATAAGAGTGCAAAGTTAACTATTTACGTTATTTTTATGAGAATCGGGATGTATGATTGTTATGTTATTTTTTTACATTTTTATGCTTGATTGAAGTTAGTGTAGGGCATTTTTTTTATGTACCAATGCTACAATGTTTCATTTTTTTGGACTTTTCATTTTCATAAATTTTTTGTATATTACTTGCAAATTTAGTGTTATTTAATTATGTTTGTCTTCTTTAAAACATCATTGATGAATAACATGAATAAATAAAGGCAAAAAGAAAACTTACAATTGCATTATCCTGAATGTATGAGTATTACAACTAATTTATTTTTCATTCTTCTTACATGACATCCACGTACATTGATGAAAATTGGGTTGTAAAGTTTCTTATGGGACATCCAACAAGATTTAACAATATATTTTGTATGATGCACCCCATATATATAAATCTCTTAGAATAACTTAATTTCAAAAGTTTTGAACTTCATGGCTGCTCTATAATGGCTTCAAGAGAGGTTTCAACTATAACTCTTTATATTTTATTATAAAATGAGCCTATAAGAGGTGATAGTGAGCGATTCCAACAATCTTCATAAATAATTAATAGATATTTTCTTAGCTGAGTTGAATGCTCTGAGCAGCTTATTTTCAAAAATTTTCAGACTTGAAGACCCTACAATCCAAAGCACCTCTACAGTTCACAAGATCAACGCTATACTATATTTTAAGGTAAATTTTTATGTTCATTTTTTCCAAAATTTACTTAAATATAGTGACTCTAATATCTTATATAAATGACTTGGAATGTATTAGAGAAATTGATGGAACACATGTAGATGCACATGTGTCTAACAATGAAAAGATTGTGTATATTTGACGTTGTAGTTCATTAACATAAAATATTATTGTTGTATGTGATTTTAATGTATTTCACTTTTGTTATGGTCGGATGGGGTGCCAGCGCACATGATAGTCGCATATTCAAATTTACTTCGCAAACTCATAAATATACATTTTCAAAGTCGCCTTCAAATTTGATTGAATATGAAGAAATTGAATAATCTTTCTGTACAATACTCAAAGTTATACATATAACATAGAAACATTATTTGGTTGATGCTGGATATCCGTTACAAAAAGCATATCTTAAATCCATTTCTTTATACAGAATATCACATTCATGATTTTGAAAGAGGTTACAACGCAGTTCACGAAAAAAAGAAGATGTTTAACAACATACACTCATTTTTACAAGGTGTTGTTGAGAGGACATTTGGAATTTGAAAAAAGAAAGGTTATTCTAAGTGATATGTCCATATATTCCTTCAACAAATAAGCAAAATTTGTGGTAGATACAATGGATCTCTACAATTACGTTCATTGGCATCCTTCACGTAGTGATATTGATTTCAGTAGCACAAATGAAGATCAATCCCATGTCCCTACTAAAGCATATGAATTTCTCTTAGGGCGGTTAATATGGCAAGGTGAATGTGATTTATCTGAGTCTTGTACACAAGATGGGAAATGTGTTTGGAGATGATAAAGTCGAAGAGCAAATTACATATACAATAAATAGTGGTTGAATGATGTTATACACAACTTTTTAATTTATGTTTAATATGTTGTGAAAATGCTTAATGTTTATTATAATAAGTCTTTATGTAATGTTGTTCACGTGGAATATCAATCTGTTGAAATTTATTTATTCCTTCATTCAACGTGTATTTTTCTCACAGGGATGGCATCCTATGCAACCGTGGGTGTAATTTTAGTTTGTTTTTTTATTTCATGTTTTTTTTTTTTGGTTTGGAGGCATATGATGAGATATATGACCTTAGAGTTTTTTTGGATGATTTGCTATAAAATTTGTCATTTATGAAATCGCCATCAGAGTAATTAAGATCCCTTTCTTTTACAGTCATATGACTGTTGGTGTTCTTCGGGTTGGCCGTTCTGGTGATACACTTCTATGACGCATACGAGCTCAAATTTATATGGTTCAAAAACAACCAAGATCTCACTTCTTTAATGTCTTCTGTCTTCTTGTAGTGATATCATGAAAAAAACACATCTATAAAAAGGGGGAAAAATGTCTTTTTTATCATAAATAGCTGCAACACTATTATCGCACAAGCGTACGAAATAAACAGACATGCAACTGCCCTACAACAGTTTTTGCACAACCGCTTTTAAAAAGTTACAACTACCCCAAACAGAGCCTTAACTATGTGCTATTAGCTGCCTAGCACAACTTAATAACACGAGTGAGTGCATTTCTTTGACGACTTACTTATGGCGTATTAGCTTACTATCACCTCTTTTTTTTTTGACCGGGAGTACCTCTTTGACGGCTTAATTAACATAGACATATAGCATTTTAGATTCTAGGGCAAGCTCTTTGGTCTAGTAATTCACATTGTTTAAAGGTCGGACTTATATTTTCTTATTTCGGTCCAAAGATTTTCGTTCATACAATATTTATATATTTTATTCATAAAAATTTATGTGATATTACTAGATATATTTNACTTCTTAACGAGCCGAACACGAGCTGTTCACGAACATCGAGCCGTTTTGACAGCCCTAGCCTTAACTATGTGGTATTAGCTGCCTAGCACAACTTAATAACACGAGTGAGTGCATTTCTTTGACGACTTACTTATGGCGTATTAGCTTACTATCACTTTCTTTTTTTTGACCGGGCATACCTCTTTGACGGCTTAATTAACATGGACATATAGCATTTTAGATTCTAGGGCAAGCTCTTTGGTCTAGTAATTCACATTGTTTAAAGGTCGGACTTGTGTTTTCTTGTTTCGGTTCAAAGATTTTCGTTCATACAATATTTATATATTTTATTCATAAAAATTTATGTGATATTACTAGATATGTTTGTATATATAAAGGGGGACCTCTGGCTGGTGCGGTGTGGCTGAGTCCATCTCAAAAGTGATTTTTTTATATTGGTGGAAGCTATGAGTAGCTCATCGGAGTTGAATCCGAGTCAGCTTTAAGAGCTGGGGCACAGTTACTTCGGGAACTACGCCGGCTACAGTGACATTAAATAAATAAATTTATCGCGGAGCACTTTATGCGGAAATAGGAATAACATTTACTGGCCGTTGATATTCCATGACTTGATGGGAAGTCAATTATTCGATCGCGTCAAATATTTTCTTCATTTTCATATTTAAATACCTGTGAGAATTTGTATATTCCATAAAATTATTTTATATTTATATATTATTTTAATGTCCCGCTGCTATTATTAATTTTTGTCATTATCCCCACCTCCATATATATATATATATATATATATATATATATATTCTGTAATTTTTGATCTAAGTTTGTCAATTAGAGCACCTAAACTATAATAGTATTGGTTATATAAAAATAGAGTGATTGAGAAATATTGAGAGAGAAGCTAGTAAATAACTCTATAAACTCCGAATTGCTAAGAAATTGGTAGCGTTGATATAATGATTTTGGGTGGCTTATTTTTATAGTGTACCTATGCATAGATGGGGTAGAGAAAATGCTATGTATAGATGCATTGTAAATCATGTGGTAAGAAATTTAAGAAATGGTTGTAATAAATAAGGGATGCACAATCATATTCTATAGTTATTGGAGATGCATGTTAAAACATTCTAAGTAGGGATCAATTTGATTTTTGATTGACCATTTTGGATTGTTTTAATTTTAAAAATTTGGTGTATTTCAAGTTATAAAGATTATGTTCATTGTTGTTCTTNATTAAAACATTCTAAGTAGGGATCAATTTGATTTTTGATTGATCATTTTGGATTGTTTTAATTTTAAAAATTTGGTGTATTTCAAGTTATAAAGATTATGTTCATTGTTGTTCTTCTAGGTTTTTATGACATGCTAATAATTTCAATTGCTAGTGATCATCTATGGTGACTCTACTCTCATAAAAAAATATTTTTTTGAACTAGCAATCTGATTGGAGCTCGTGTTTTGCTTCATCTATTAGGGCTAATTTGCTTGAACCAAATTTGACTCGAATGAGACTAAGGTATAAACTGCCCAAATAAAGATAAATTTTAGTAACCATTTATGAGAAAGAAAATCATAAAACGCTAACTCTTATTGTACCTTCAACTTTCATAAATTAATCTCATAATTAAATTTTCAAACAAACAATCACTAAACTTGTAACCAACTTGATAACATCTAAACATTGGTCAATTTGCAAGAATTAACTTTATGCTCCCTCTCATCATAATTAATCTAAGCATTGATAACCTTTTTTGACACTAACATGTTTTTCATGAATCTTTCAGAATAAATTAAGTGCTTACCTATATTGATGCTCTATTTTTATATGTCCTCTCTCATCTTTTCATTGTTTACATCTTAACTTACTTTTGTAGTAAACATATTTACATCAACTTTTAATACTTTGTTATCTATATGCATTGCCACTATATATATGATAAGATTGTTCCCCCACCACTGTACTATGATATTATATCTCTTATATATTCACAATATAGATTGTTTTGCACCATGCATCATTCAGACACATAAAATCATTAATAACACCTTGTCCTTGATACACCATATCAATCGCACATATGTTGTTTGCCATACTCATAATATATTCAAATTGATATTCGTCAAGTAATTTAAAATCCACATCTTCTTATCAAATTATGAATGTCAAATACTCTAAATGGTCATTTATTTCATGTTATCTCTATTAAACAACTAGCATACCAAACTGTAGTCATATGATAAATCAATTTAAGTCAATCAAAATTATTGCTCTTATAAAGCTTTCTTTCACAAACCAACTCACTATAACACCCAAAATATTATAGATAATACCGACTTGGTATGGATAGATATTAAAAATATTGTTTCATTTATTCAACCCACAATAATTTCATAATTTTTACATTATTATTCACAACTATATCCAAATTCATTAATATATCTCATTCAAATACATAGAGCCAACAAAATAGCAATAAAAAACCAACGCTTTCAATTGTAAAAATCGAATCATTTGCTACCAAAATAATTGATATACAACATAGTAATCATTTCACTATAACTTCAAAACTTATGTGTTTTTCATTATTATTATATCATACTTAGTATGGTTAGTTATCTTCAAACCCATTCGTATCCTACTCATACTTGAATGAAACAACTAAACCATACATATGAAGAAATCATAAACTTTATTTGAATGCAAAAATCCAATCATAGAATTCAATAAAATAAAGAAGAATAGTTGGTGCGCGCGTGCACACACACGCACTCACACCATGTTAATGCATG
>JXCR01149107.1:88298-102675 GCA_002079205.1 Phalaenopsis hybrid cultivar
CCCCACCTCCATATATATATATATATATATATATATATATATATTCTGTAATTTTTGATCTAAGTTTGTCAATTAGAGCACCTAAACTATAATAGTATTGGTTATATAAAAATAGAGTGATTGAGAAATATTGAGAGAGAAGCTAGTAAATAACTCTATAAACTCCGAATTGCTAAGAAATTGGTAGCGTTGATATAATGATTTTGGGTGGCTTATTTTTATAGTGTACCTATGCATAGATGGGGTAGAGAAAATGCTATGTATAGATGCATTGTAAATCATGTGGTAAGAAATTTAAGAAATGGTTGTAATAAATAAGGGATGCACAATCATATTCTATAGTTATTGGAGATGCATATTAAAACATTCTAAGTAGGGATCAATTTGATTTTTGATTGATCATTTTGGATTGTTTTAATTTTAAAAATTTGGTGTATTTCAAGTTATAAAGATTATGTTCATTGTTGTTCTTCTAGGTTTTTATGACATGCTAATAATTTCAATTGCTAGTGATCATCTATGGTGACTCTACTCTCATGAAAAATATTTTTTTGAACTAGCAATCTGATTGGAGCTCGTGTTTTGCTTCATCTATTAGGGCTAATTTGCTTGAACCAAATTTGACTTGAATGAGACTAAGGTATAAACTGCCCAAATAAAGATAAATTTTAGTAACCATTTATGAGAAAGAAAATCATAAAACGCTAACTCTTATTGTACCTTCAACTTTCATAAATTAATCTCATAATTAAATTTCCAAACAAACAATCACTAAACTTGTAACCAACTTGATAACATCTAAACATTGGTTAATTTGCAAGAATTAACTTTATGCTCCCTCTCATCACAATTAATCTAAGCATTGATAACCTTTTTTGGATATTAGCATGTTTTTCATGAATCTTTCAGAATAAATTAAGTGCTTGCCTATATCGATGCTCTATTTTTATATGTCCTCTCTCATCTTTTCATTGTTTACATCTTAACTTACTTTTGTAGTAAACATATCCACATCAACTTTTAATACTTTGTTATCTATATGCATTGCCACTATATATATGATAAGATTGTTCTCCCACCATTGTACTATGATATTATATCTCTTATATATTCACAATATAGATGGTTTTGCACCATGCATCATTCAGACAAATAAAATCATTAATAACACCTTGTCCTTGATACACCCTATCAATCGCACATATGTTGTTTGCCATACTCATAATATATTCAAATTGATATTCGTCAAGTAATTTAAAATCCACATCTTCNTTCCAACGTTCTTCGTCATAAAAGACATCCTATACTTTAGTTCATCAATAAATTAAATGGAACTAAATATTGATAAAGAACTTATTTGTGAATTATATGTTGTACTTTTGATACCTTAACGACTGAGAATATTATCTTCTATCATTGGAGTTCTTTTATACTTTTGTGGCTTTAAAGTATTTATATATTTCAAATATATCAGATTCAACAAGTTATATTTTTTTTAAATAAGTTTTTATGCAATGTCGACACGAGNCTCCAACGTTCTTCGTCATAAAAGATATCCTATACTTTAGTTCATCAATAAAATAAATGGAACTAAATATTGATAAAGAACTTATTTGTGAATTATATATTGTACTTTTGATACCTTAACGACTGAGAATATTGTTTCTATCATTGGAGTTCTTTTATACTTTTGTGGCTTTAAAGCATTTCTATATTTCAAATATATCAGATTCAACAAGTTATATTTTTTTTAAATAAGTTTTTATGCAATGTCGACACGAGTGTCTTGACAAAAAATAGATTCGAAGCACTTTGTTAAATATGAAACACCCCCTCCTAAGCAATTTATTAGGTTTTTCACTAATCAAAATTCTACCAATTATCTTAAAATTTTCATAATTTAACAAACAGTTAATATAAGATTAATAATTAATAATTAAATAATTCAATACCTATGAATCAAAGTATAATTAGAATCCTTATTAAATAACTAGAGAATAATGCATGCTATAAGAATATATGATCTATTTACTGAAAAAAAAAAAAACTCTTATAAATTCATCTTTGAAAAGGAGAAAAAAAAAGCCCATAGGAAAAAAAATCTCCACCAATTAAACTCTCCCATGAATGTGTCAATTCCTTGTCCACATCAACTTCAAATTATCTGCTTTTGAATGTAGAGATTCCTCAGATCATGTGGTGATCAGCACCTCTGAAAGGTTATGAACGTTCAGCTTCTCAATCACCTTTTTTGTCTCAAAAATTTCAGAAACATTTTCAATAAAAAAGTGTGTTTTCTACTTTTCTTATAATCCAAACATTTAAGCTTTTTTTGTAGTATATCTCTTTTTTCATATAAAAGTATTGTTAGATGATAAAAAGCAGTGCCGAACAGCTTGAGTGTTTTGAAAAGCCAAACGTTTGGTTAGGTATTAATTAAAATTATGCTGAAACTATGTTTATGCCAGCTTGGGGATCACGTAGTTAATTGGTTTGAAACGAAATGGAATGTAAACGAGCAGCTTATGTGATGTGTGACATAATCTTCATAAATTTATGGCGACTTTAGTGAGCTCTAAGAAGTTTTATATTTATTTGATGTACGGGATTTTGTTTGTGTTTTTAAGAGTGGGCGTAAATTCATCTTCTTAAAATTCTTTTATGTTAGAATTTGAGATTATTCTGTCAATCACACGTCAGGAATAGAGCAAAATTGGAGGGAGAGAGAAAAAGGGTGAATATTATAAGAAGGGAATTATGTACCTAACCTTTTATCCATGATATGTTTATAGAGAAAAAAGTATAAGAATTGAAGTTATCTTTTTGCCCCTATTAAAGTAGGGTATGTACAGATTATTCGGGTGATTATACCCTTGTGAGCTCAGAGTCTTGTCATTCTCTGGCTCAATTGATTGGGGCCAAAGAGGTGAATTGATCAGTGATGCTAGTCGGCCTTCTAGATGGGGTCGTCGGTCGGTCTGCTCTTCAGGTATAGGAAACCAGTTGGATTTCTGGTGACGAATGGCTAGGTTGATACGACTGATCAATATTAGCTGGGCAGATGAGTTGGGTTGGTCATTAGTCCTTATCTCCTGTCAAAGGAATTTTTGTCAGTTGAGTAGACTTGCAACTTCGAACATGGTGGATGTCTTCTAAGCATGTATCATTGGGTTGGTTCAGATGAACTCTGGCTAGCGTAAGCCAGTCGGTCTTTTGAGTCGTCGGGTCATTTTTTGTCGGGCCCAACTTTGTCATGTCATTCCTTGGGCTATTGGATTGTCTCAAGATTCCTTCTAACACATGTTCTATGTACACTTTATTTTATTTATAACCTTTGTGTTAAAAAGTCAAACAAATTAGAGCTATAGTATGGTAGTGTAACTTGTATTCATTATATGGTGAGTTTGAGGATTTGAAATTTGAAATTTTTATTTTATAATGAATTATACACGCACACACAGGTTGAATTAAACTAATTTTTAAAGAGTCATCATCCAACGAAAATTAATAAATTCTACTTCCAAATGTAATAGTTGAGTTTTAATGTCTAACATAATTGCAATGTCATTTTATTATAGTTTGATAATGCGTAGCTATATTTCTTTTGATTAGATTAATTAAATCATTACGAGAATATGATGAGAACCGAGGGGCAAGTCAAGTTGGTTTTTAATTTTAAGAAGCTAAGCTAGGGCAAGATATTTACAAAGTCACATCTTATTGAAAACATTTGATAGAACTTCCCACCTCCTGAAAGGCACTTCCAAGTCCGGTCAAATCAAAGATCATTAGGAGCCGATTGAAAACCCAACTTAGTGTATTCGGGCAAACAAGCCTTGTTGAACCAAGACCTGTCAATTCTAGCCGACTGAATGTTAGGGTAGCCGAGACATAGGTTCATTAATGTAAATACCTGAACTATCATGTAATGTGGCCATTAAAGCAAGGATAAGCAAGTAATTATGCATATTGTACTCTCCTCTCCTATAAACGTGAGCACATTTCATTAGTAAAGGCTAATCAATCAATCATACACAATTCCCTCATTCAAATGTTCGTTACTGACATGCCACCAACAAATTTTCATCATCCAGCATGAATCTCAAGGCATGACATGAATCTCGAGATAATATCTTGAGCAAGAAACATTCAAACATCAATTAGGGGTCATCCAGAGCTCCGATTTCAGTAAAATTATAGTCAAGCTGACCGGCTCGATGAGACATACCTAATGATAAAAAAACTTGTCCAATATGAGTCCAATCAAACCCATATCAAGTCATAAAACAACTCTCGGAAGATTTCCAGACATATTTTGAAGATCAAACAGATGTCAAATCTGGAAAGTTTATAATCGAATTGAGTGTCTCGACAAGACAAATCCAACAATCCCAAGATTTCTCAATTCTAACATCATTAAGGAACTCAAATGTCCATCAAACACTGGTTTATCGAAGGAAGATATCTGGATCGTCCAATCAAAATGATTCATATTCCTGCATTAATGACATCCAAAACACTATAAATAGACCCCCTACCATGAGAGGGGAGCTGAAGCCTTTGAAAAGAACTAGAAGTTTTGTGAAGGAGCTGATGTTCAGCACCACCGCTGACCGTCATCAAACATCGTCGATCGTCGTCGACCATAACCCACCTCAAATGACCACCACCAATCAGACACCGTCAGTCAATTTCATTATTTGGAAATTCTAGTAATCTCCCCCGTTTGTGGGAAAAGAGCTCACCACTACTATCCATGTGTTAACAACAACATACGTGGTCATCAGCTCATACAGTTCCTGACTCCGGCCCTAGCGACATACGAACGTCATCAATACTCGCCCCAACAACTTACGGGGTCATCAACTCATGCAATTCTTGAATCTAACCCTAGCGATCTGCAGACATCATCAATACTCCCCCCCAACGACCTACCTGGTATTAAGCTCATATATTTCCTAACTCAGGCCCCATCAGTCTACGGACGTCATTGATACTCACCCCAATGACCTACAAGGTCATTATCTCATACAGTTCATGACTTCGGCGCCAACTATCTACATACGTCATCAATACTCGCCCCAACGATCTATGTGGTCGTCAGCTTCTGCAGCTTCTGACTCTGGCCCTAGTGGCCTGTGGATGTTATTAATACTCGCCCCAACGACCTGCGTAGTCTTCAGCTCATGCAGCTCTCGACGCATGCCCTTGTGGTCTACGAAAATCATTAATACTCCCCCTACTACCTATGTGGTCCACAACTCGTGCAGCTCCCAACTCTGGTCCCCACATCCTATGAACGTCACCACTACGGTCTACGTAACCAATTACGACCTACGTGGTCCACAAGTCCCGCAACTGCTTACTCTGGCTTTTCTAGTCAAACAAAGCTTCTGAAGCAACAATCTACAACACTCACAACAGACTACTCTCTCCACAACAATCAAACCCTTGCAACGAGTTGTTGCCAATAACTGGAGCCAAATTATAGTTATGCAAGTTTATAATTTTATATTCCCTAACTTAGGGGAAGAATGGACCTGTGTACTCATCATTCATAGTGAATTATTTCAACTGTGCTAGGCCCCGTGGTTTTTCTCCCTTTCAAGCGTTTTCCACATAAAACGTCGAGATGTCTCATCATGTTTACTTCTTTTCTTTTATCTGTGTGTTGAATTCTCATGCGACGCTAGAGAATAATCCAGTACTCTACTGCCGTGAATTTTCTATCACACATCAGTTGTTATGCAGACTCTCTCCTCCCTTCTCTTTCTCTTCTGCTTTATACTCTATTCCTTCGGCATTATTCCTCGACATATTCAGATTCACTAATAATATTTGATAGAAATAGAGTTACCCCCACAAATAATTATAAAAAAGTCCCATACTAAATTTTTTTAATACTAAAGGGAATCATCCCATTAATTTTAATTCAACCTAACAATATCTTAACAACTTGATCATATATTCAACTGGCGGCCCCATTCTCAGAAACAACAAAAACTCCGTATCTTTATGTCCAGAAAAAGATTTATTTTGAGGTCCATCTCCACATATTTTTTTTTAAATTTTGTTCAACTTGGTTTATTAAAAAAATATTGTACCGTTCAACTCATTAACTTGTATAATAATGAGTAGTTAATTCATCATTAATTCTCCACCATCTGAGAGTCAATTCCTGTAATAATATTTGGGGAGCACAGAATCCAATCTCTCGAGCCACATTAACTCCTACAGTCCCCCACCTCACGTGAATGGTTGGATCTGTGTTTGTTTTGTTCGAGCCCACTGCAGCAGCAATATGCTGAGGGGCTTTGTTGTCACTGTACGGATTAAAATGGACGGCATTGAAGAAGTTAAGAGAAGCTGGGCGACAATGGCAGACAGACTCTACAGCAGGAGTAATAGGAAATTGTGAAGTTCATTATTTTAAATGAATTTTTTAAGTAACTTCACTAGATTTACGTACGTGGATCTCAAGAACAATTTAAATTATTTAGTTTTATGATGGAGGAATATTAAGTACTGTTTTGGCTGGTTGGGAGTGCATGCATCATGGCTATGTATTTTGTTTTACTTCAAAAGATAATAGCAGAGATTAATCATGGAATTTAGTTTTGATAACTCTGGTTCTCTCTTCATTAGGAAAATCAACTAAGTGCTACTATGAGGCATTTGTTTTGCTCTTTATGATTTGTTTTTTTTGTTATTGTTAGTTGGATTATTTTGCCTAAGATGTTTGTTTCGATTTGCTTTCTTTTATTATGATTTGGATGATCTTTGTTGTCTGTGCTCGACAGTGATTGTTATTGGATGGTAGTTGTTACAGATTATTTTTTTGTTGATTTGTATTCTTAGCAGATTTGATTTCATTGTGTTTCTAAGGCTTTTGTCATATGCTAATTCTTTTGGTGGATGTTCTATTTTGTTAGCTTGGTTTCAAATGTCGTTTTGACATATTTGTAAATAATAATAATAATAATAATAAATAAATAAATAAATCTTATCATGAGAGGAAAAAAATGTGTAGTATTAAAACATTATCATGATAGAAAAAAAAATTATTTTTTAAACCAATATGCTGAGTGTTCAGCTTTTTAAAATAAATGGAGGAAATCTTTCGCTTAAATTTTTCTAGTAATGAGTGAATTCTAGAGGAGGCGCTTAGTAATTCCAGCATGTGAAAATAATTAAAATTGAGTAATTTCTCATTCTCACGAAGCTCTAACTTACATTTCTTATTCGTTGCCTGCCACCAACCATCATACTCATCCTGGCTCAACCTCTCATCATAACCACTAACCTCCGCCCCCACTATTATCCATTTATGCCACTTGTTGTCACCTTCCACCTCCAACGGCTATCATTGTCACCCACTCATCTTCATCACCCTCGCCCATCCTCCATGCTATGCCTCCTTTGTTACTAATTATCAATACTAGGAACTGGCACCCATTGATCCTAACTATTGTGACTCGCTGACTCAACCATCAAACACTTCCACCCACACTTCATCAGCCATTCGATACCACATTCAATCATAATTATCAAATATCACTCGCTACTATTGTCATTGTCATCATCCATCGTTACTACCTACCCCAATATTATTCAAAATTAAATTATAATCAGCTATGAGGTGTGACAATGACAATAGTAGCACTAAAACATTTTTCTTTAGTTGAGATATTTAACAGCTTAGATTTGCATGAAGGTTTGCTATATAACATATTAAATAAGGTTGCTATGAGATACTAAATTTAAAAAAACATAGACCCTTATTCAACTAAGATTATTCAATAGTATCAATTATTTGCAACAAATGATATCATTCTTTGTAACTGAATTTTTTTTAATATAATGTAGTAAATATATTGTGGAAGAAATAATCTGTGGCGAAAATTGGAGGAGCCTTAAGGCTTTGGAGATATCCTCAAATATTTTTTTAATTTGTTTTTACTTTTCTTTTTTTTTCAATTTTTTGTGAGAAAAAATGACTAGAGATTAGGAATATCATTATAAATTTTTTTGTTAATAACAAGTATTGAATTGGCTATTGATGGCACGCATCAATCTTAGTGTCAATGACATGCACTAATGTAGTTGGAAATGGTAAGCGACAAAGTCAATGTGCGGCAATCTTGATATTGATAGCATCTATCTGCCAAATAAGTGATGTCCTGAATCGACTCTATTACTGGCGATGGGGAAAATCTTTCGCTTGCGTCAATGTAGTTAAGTGTTGAGAAAATAAGGGCGAAGAAAAACAGTAATCGACACAAATCCAGAAGAACACAGAGATTTAACGAGNAAGATTTTATGGAAACATTATACCGAGTCTAAAAATAGTTAAATCATATGAAATCAACATAATTGAAAGAGCAAACCTTGCTCTAACGTATTTTTCTTGACTAAATTATGTCAAATTGTGTACTGGAAATATATATTTAATGTTTCAACAACTCGTCAGCAGGTTGAGATGGCCGAGTTGGTCTAAGGCGCCAGATTAAGGTTCTGGTCCGAAAGGGCGTGGGTTCAAATCCCACTCTCAACAAGCTCTATTTTATTTTTATATCTCCACGCTATATTACTCTTTTATATTTTTATCTAATATAATATAATTCTTTAATAATTGAGGTATTATCATTTTTTTTTTCTTATTTTGGTCTATTCAAATTGCATCTCAGGCTATGATTTTAATACATTTGATGTTTTATTTATAAAATTTGACCTTAAAATTTTTTTTATGAGTGTTTATTTAAAAATTTAACACGTCATTTTGAATTGTATTTTTTTGTGATATTAAAATATTAGAATAAAAAAAATAATATAATGTGTTTTTAGAAAATAAAAATATGCGCAGGAGTTTAAACATAAATTTTGATAGATTTTTTAAATCTCAAAGTGATGGAGGAGGATTTAAATTAAAAAATAAAAGGACTGGACTAAAGTTTCTGTTCGAGCAACCTCAGGTTGGACTCGTGTTCGGCTCATTCAAAATTAAATTTATTTCAGTTGGATTTGTGCTCGAAATTGTTCATGAATAGTGTAATCGCGTTCGACTCTATTTATATATTTATGTTTGTGCTCAACTAGATATTGGCTTGTTTAAAATAATTAGAATATGTCTATATGTTAGATTAAAACCTGCATCATTCTGATATAATAAATGACATAGAATCACACGATCACAGAAGCTATGTTGATTAATAATCACAAGGATAGTCCCGCAAATGTCAAAACATCGCGGGTTCTACACAAGTGAGCCAGGCTAAAGACGGGCGTGGGCACCCAAAATTGTCGCAGGAATGACAGGTTTTCTGATGCCCGACATGGACCAAACGCGAGTCAGGCTCGAGTGTGTCGGATCAAATAGGACCACAAACACGCATAAGTTAAAGCGAGTGCGCCCAAATTTGCTGCGGGTGACGTGCTTTCTATCTCTGAAGCGAGTTATGCGCAGGGAGGGTGTGGGTCCTACACGTGGAGGGCATAGGTGTGCCCTACCTAATGAAGGGGCAGGTGCGCTAAGATACTAGTGTGGGTACGCTCGGTCTTATACAGGTGGAGGGGCACTAGGACTTTGGCTCGGGTGTGCTAAGGTCAAAAAACACACTATAAAGTACGACATGCTTTGGCGCACTCAATTTACGAGCCATGAGGTACTCCATGAGAGTGAAATATCATCCCATAAGCTCGATACCCAAAAACTAGCTCCAACAGCAGAAGTCCAAAGAGTACGACATCAAAAATTGATGTCAACACTTAGCCTTAAGTTCGTAGAGCCCTTATAAATCAATTTGCATTGAATATTTAATTTTTTTCACTCATTGTCACTTATCTTGTTACAATCATTTATAAAATTATTGTTGAAGATGAAAGTAAAATTTGTAAATATTTTTAAAAAAAAATCAATTTATCAATGATGGCCAACAAACTACAGTAAACAAAGCTCTAGAAATTTGCATCAATCCCATATTTCTATATTGAACATTCTTTCATACAAAATTTGGAGCTCATTCCGTGATTCAGATGACCAAAAAGATCCTATTATGCTTTCAAGTGCTCCAATTAGGCTTTTTTAGGACTCGGACCAATAATTTGATAAAAATATAGTCTATATAATTTCAAAATCATTCCCAAGGTTTTCTACCCGTGTTATATATATATATATTCAGGATATTTTTCGTTTGGAGGCGTCAAGTTAAAAAAATTTTGTTTGCCTCCAATCAATTTTTAATTTTTTAGGGAATTTTTTTTTTTGCGAATTCATGAAAAATTGATTGTCATGGATAGTACAACTTGAAGCATATGCATAGTTTTGTGAGTGCTCTTGAGCCGATTTGCCAAGCTACCCTGTTGACCTGCCAGGTTTTTCTGTTGAGTTATTGAATATGAACAACTAAAAAGTAGTTGTCGCATATAAGTTGATGAGTTGACTAAGTATAAATTAACAAGTTTCGAACACCCTTTAAATAAGTCAGCAAGCGTGAATTTTTAACTTATGAATTGTTGTGTACGAGCAGCTAACACAGAATGGATTGTCACTTCTAATGAAGCATTTTTTATGTGCTAATGATCACTTTGGAATTGACTCACCAAACCTCCAGACTTGCCCGACTGTTCGGTGTAATCAACTCAACCAATTAGTTTGGACTAAGGGAATTCACCCTAATTATCCGACAACACTACTCAATCAAGACAACTTAGATAATTCGCCGAAGAATAGCAAATTCAATAGTATTAAACTCCCAAGTTTGACCTATAAAACTCCTGTACTCGTCGAAGCAATTATCAGACTGATAAATACTTTATTAAAAAATAAACTATTATATCCGGACGGAGTCCAATGATGAGTTGTTATGTGTCAAGTGATTCTCACTGCAATACACTATAATTGGCCAGTATTAAAGCAGTGGGGTCCACTTGATATGTGGCGACTTATCATTGGACTTCAGATGCATACCCTTTACGTAATATTTTTTTTTCTATTAAAGGGGAAGCACTCAAGAGAAGGAGTTATCAATGTAAGCCTTCACATGGATATCATAAATCAATTTTAATTAAATTCCTTACAATTTCCATATCCGTTTCTTATTTTTTAATTCCTTCAAACCAAACGGCGCCCAACGAACCGACATGCCCTTCAGTTTCTTACGTAGAAATGCTTTATATCTCTTACAACCCCAAATATTTGGCAGAATAAACTCAGTTTCTTCGCCTTGGTAACTGGTAAGTTGTGTTCCCATCGGAGGAGAAAACCTGCTATTCCAAAACGAAAACTTTTGCATGCTTCAGAATGCAGCCAACAGTTTGGTCATGGAGACCAAATCGTTCAGGACTGATCATCTCCTCATTCCAAACACTCGTCACATTCATGCAAATAGTTTCAACTCGATCTCACAATCATGTAGTTGGTGGCTCCATCTGGTCCATCCCTGTAAGCAATGATTTCTACTTCGCATGGTCCAGTAATCAATCGTTCTTCATCGGCGACAATCTGGGTAAAAAAAAAAAAATGAATCTGACATTATTGGGAAAGTTACATACATGCCATTCAATTCTTAATATAAGTATGTTGTGGGGGATAGTTTTCAGGTTTGATACGGGGCTGTACGATGTGAAGCAGGTTTCGAGGAGAGAGTTTGAGAGCTGCAGTGCTGAGAATGCTTTCAGAAGCTTTGAGATTGGGCCAGCGACGGTTTCTCTTGTTGAAGAAGGAATGCATTATTTTATCTGCAGTTTCGGCAATTACTGCTTTCTTGGCCAAAAGGTCTCGGTTCAAGTACAGAGATCTTGATACGGGAAAATATTATGTCTGGTAAATCAGATTTGTGGTTGACAGATGGTGTGAATAGTATGATGCTGCCTGATGCACGGCGGGGTGTGATTTACACCATTGTCTAGAAGACAGACATAATATTTTCTCGCGTATAGGCTGAATCCTAGTCTCTTCATTTATGATGAGAGTTTTAATAGATTGAAGATTTGAAAATGAAGTTTCTAATTAACATACTTCTACTTTTAAGTTTGCATTATAGAATGGCTGAGGGCATTTACATGGGTACCACGTATCTAACGCCTAAACTTTATTTTTTTTATATTTATACCACTCAATTATTTCTTATCAGATCAAAATATCACTCTTTTAAATTTTAAAAAGTAAGCTATAATTTTTTATGCATGAGAAATGTGGCATATTTACACACGCGCGCGCGCGCACGCACGCTCACGCACACGCACACGTCCCAAAGTTTGGAGAATACAAATACATTAGAGGTGAAAGTTGATTATTGCCAGTATGCTTGATGTTGATGATAATAAGTTTGAGTTTTAAGCCTCCTACAAGAGCACTCTTAAGATAGGACCTCTTGGAAAGTTACACCAATGAGACAAAACTATGGGGCTACAAAGCGAAAGTGGACAATATCTTAATGGATGCAAGTTAGGGTAGTTATAATGAGGGAAGTATGGAGTAGTTTTGTAAGTGATTAAAAAATGTCAAGATAAAATTTTCCTTAGAAAACAAAGGAAATGAATGACTTGGGGTTGATGCACGCTATTAGTGATTGTGATGGTCCCTCTCCCAACAGAAGGGATCCTTAAATGACCTAAAGCTTGCAAAAGATGAAGCTAGTCAAGATAATCCCTCATCTAAAAGATGAATTGAATAACTCATGTGTGATTTGTGATAGTTTAGCTAGCCCCTCTTCTAACAAAAGAGGAAATAAAGTGATTGGTTTTTAATGTTTAAATAAAAGTAATTAGGATTTGTTATGGTATGACTCATATACCATATCGGGACAGACGCTGGATCGAAGCGGAGCAGAGCGGAGCGGAAGAATCTGTCCGAATTGGGAAGTTACGTGGGTTGGGGTGCGGGGGCAAAGCCCCGCGGTTTGGTACAGGGGTAATGTTGTAATTACATATTGTACCTAGGGTCTACTACTGGGGTTATAAATAGGCCTGTTAGTAACCCCAGGAGGAATCCTCTATTTTGTAACCCTTTCTGGAATATTGAAAGGAACTCGCCGCTCTGCTCCCGAGGACGTAGGCATCTTCGCCGAACCTCGTTTAAATCTCTTGTTCTTCTGAATTTGTGTCGTTACTATTTTTCTTCGCCCTAATTTTCTCAACAAGTGGTATCAGAGCCTGGTTCGAGGGCAAGGAAGAAAATTTTTATCGGCGTAAGAAAAAGTTCGGCGGCGAGGTTTTACAAATCAGAGCGGAGGATCGCGGCGTTCTACATAAGGAACGAGTTCGCGGCNACAAGTGGTATCAAAGCCTGGTTCAAGGGCAGGGAAGAAAATTTTTATCGGCGTAAGAAGAAGTTCGGCGGCGAGGTTTTACAAATCAGAGCGGAGGATCGCGGCGTTCTACATAAGGAACGAGTTCGCGGCTGCAGAGGCTCTTGATCGCGGCACGGCTTAGGGCAGCGGATTGCGAGCTCAAAGGCGGAGAAGCTCCGGTGCAGGAGTTCGGCGGTGAAGGAGCTCGACATCCTTCTCAAGCGGTTGCACAGACGATTCGCGTGAATCCCGACAGAGGCGAAGCAGAAACGATCATGATCACTTAATACTTAACATTAAGTGATCATGATTTGAAAATTTCAATATAGTAATAATGATTTCAAGATCATGATCAAATTATAATAGTTAGATGATAATGGTTAAGAAAGTATGGTCAAATGACAGAACTCAAGACATGGTGATTAAGAGACTATAATCAAGTGATGGTGGTTAAAAAACAATAGTTGAGCAATAATGATTAGATGATAGTAGTCGAGAAACTATGATCGGGTGATGTTAATCAAGCAATAATTATTTAACAAAAATGTTAGTCTGCAGCGGTCAAATAATTAATTGCTATTGAAGCTTATTAGTGTTGGTCTTTGACGTTGATCATTGAACAAATATTTACTTCACGTATCCAAGCCTTTTCTAATTTCAAATCCAAATCTCNATCCGAGCGATTTCGGGAGGATTTGAATAGCACAAAGACTGGAAGAGGGGCCTGCCCCTCGGTCAGTCCAACTTATAGGGGTAGATCAGCGGTCTTCGACCGTCGATCTGTGTGTGAACAAGCTTCGTAGCTGGTTGGTAGAGTAGTCTCGTTGAAGGATGTGAGTCCCCTCAGTTTCAGGGTTCGAATCTCATGTCAGTGCAGTGTCTCTTTAAGGCAGGTGGTACTTGAATTTATTTACACACTGCGTCGGCTCCCAAACCTGACGGGAGATAGCACATTATGAGTTGATCAATTGTTCCACATTATGAGTTGATCAATTGTTCCGCCTTCGATCATATATATATATATATATATATATATATATATATATATATATATATATATATATATATATATATATATATCCTCTCTC
>JXCR01149107.1:103099-113878 GCA_002079205.1 Phalaenopsis hybrid cultivar
TATATATATATATATATATATATATATATATATATATATATAGGAAAACCATATCCTATACAGCCTTTGGGTAGGGTGGGTCGCACGTGAAAAAGTTATGGGCCGAAAGCCCACCTATCATACAATTGGCAAACAGCAAATAATGATCGCTAATAGATGCTGCCAAGAAAAAAAAAGGACTATTACTTTTTTTATTATGAATGAATTTGATTACTTCATGTAATATAAGAAAAAGCTAGATTTTATGTTGCTGCGCACTCTTATAGCATATCATGTATAGGAGTATGACTTTTTCATATGAGTACTAATTTCATATAGAATATCTTTTTATAATAAATGTGTTACATAAGTACACCTTCTTGTAATAAAAGATTTAAGGTTAGTTTAGGGCGGCGGTGTGATACCGTACTGTAGCTTCGTCTATTTGGAAAACTATATTTTGACAATTTTTTCAAAAAGTAGAAATATATATATATATATATATATATATATAAAATAATCACCACAACTTTTTAAATATCATATTAGTTTTTTTAGCAGCTTAATAGCTGTTTTTTAATAAGCTGCAACTGTCCCATACAAACTCTTAATCCAACAAATAATGATAAGAAATAGCTATCATAAATAATGACAAATTTATGAATAGCCAACATACTTATAGTGAAATTCGTAGGTTATATAGTGTAAAATCATTAACATATAACTCAAATTGAATATTTCATGGCTATTAAAGGTATATGCAATCAAACGGATTTCATGCTCAATATGAAATAATTAATATAAAGCAGCTGAATATCATCTTTCTTCATAATGATATTTTATATGCTCAATAGAGTTCATACATGCAAAAAATATTTTAATCCCAATGCTCTCTCAAGTTATATGCTTAAATATTGCAATGGATGTATGGACATTGTACATATTAGCCAAAAGATACAGAGCAAACAACAAATGATATGTAAAGTAGGGTAGCACATAGATTTTTGGTTGAATAAATTAGAGATGTAAAGCAAAGTTTATTTTAATTTTAAAAGTACTGTGTTTCTTAAACGAGCTTATTTTAAAAATTAATTACATCTCAAGTGACAATTCAAAAAAATTAGATCTACATCTAAGCAGAAAATGATAAAATCTAATCAAGTTTATAAATAATATTATGAATACCTATAGAGAAGCTAAAAATTTTATTGACCATTAGAATTGGGTAAACTTGACAGAGGATAATATCAAAAACAGTTATGCTAATTTTATATAATGAAATCCATTTGAAAAATCTCCATAGAAAAATCAACATCATTGGGCATTTAGATTATCTCTATCTCCTAGAAGGCACATATTGGACGGATCTCGAAGGGACCTAGTGGACAACAAGGGAAGAGTATGGAGAAGACTGGCCTATCCACAGAAGATCACGAGGCCTACGTGCTCGACTGACTCCAACTATATGAGACGATTCAATGTAGCTAAAACCGATCGATCAGTAAGGCGAAAAAAAAGACGACTGGATGACCCAAACTCGAGTCATTCGGCCAAATGCAAGATGAAGGAACATCCAAGCCAACTGTTATAAGAAAACTAGCCAGATTCAATTAGCCTAGTTTCTAGTAGGGCCAATCCAAATGAAGAATCGGTTCCATAGAATCTTTAACTATTTGAGGGACACCCTAGAAGTTAATATTTATTTATTGACAGCCCAGTCTTAACGGCCGACAAACCCATAGCAACCAAATTAAGCTGATCGGGTTNTAGTTAATATAAGATTAATAATTATTAGAATTCTTATTAAATAACTAAAGAATAATGCATGCTATAAGAATATATGATCTATTTACTAAAAAAAAAAACTCTTATAAATTCATCTTTGAAAAGGAGAAAAAAAAAACCATAGGAAAAAAAAATCTCCACCAATTAAACTCTCCCATGAATGTGTCAATTCCTTGTCCACATCAACTTCAAATTATCTGCTTTTGAATGTAGAGATTCCTCAGATCATGTGGTGATCAGCACCTCTGAAAGGTTATGAACATTCAGCCTCTCAATCACCTTTTTTGTCTCAAAAATTTCAGAAACATTTTCAATAAAAAAGTGTGTTTTCCACTTTTCTTATAATCCAAACATTTAAGCTTTTTTATAGTATATCTCTTTTTTCATATAAAAGTATTGTTAGATGATAAAAAGCAGTGCCGAACAGCTTGAGTGTTTTGAAAAGCCAAACGTTTGGTTAGGTATTAATTAAAATTATGCTGAAACCATCTTTATGCCAGCTTGGGGATCACGTAGTTAATTGATTTGAAACGAATGGAATGTAAACGAGCAGCTTATGTGATGTGTGACATAATCTTCATAAATTTATAGCGACTTTAGTGAGCTCTAAGAAGATTTTATATTTATTTGATGTACGGGATTTTGTTTGTGTTTTTAAGAGTGGGCGTAAATTCATCTTCTTAAAATTCTTTTATGTTAGAATTTGAGATTATTCTGTCAATCACACATCAGGAATAGAGCAAAATTGGAGGGAGAGAGAAAAAGGGTGAATATTATAAGAAGGGAATTATGTACCTAACATTTTATCCATGATATGTTTATAGAGAAAAAAGTATAAGAATTGAAGTTGTCTTTTTGCTCCTATTAAAGTAGGGTATGTACAGATTATTCAAGAGATTATACCCTTGTGAGCTCAGAGTCTTGTCATTCTCTGGCTCAGTTGATTGGGGCCAAAGAGATGAATTGATTAGTGATGCTGGTCGGCCTTCTAGATGGGGTCGTCGGTCGGTCTGTTCTTCAGGTATAGGAAACCAGTTGGATTTCTGTTGACGAACGGCTACTGGGCAAATGAGTTGGGTTGGTCATTAGTCCTTATCTCCTGTCAAAGGAATTCTTGTCAGCTGAGTAGACTTGCAACTTCAAACACAGTGGATGTCTTCTAAGCAGGTATCATTGGGTTTGTTCAGAAGAACTCTGGCTAGCGTAAGCCAGTCGATCTTTTGAGTCGTCGGGTCATTTTTGTCGAGCCCAACTTTGTCATGTCATTCCTTGGGCTATTGGATTGTCTCAAGATTCCTTCTAACACATGTTCTATGTACACTTTATTTTATTCCTAACCTTTGTGTTAAAAAGTCAAACAAATTAGAGCTATAGTATGGTTATGTAACTTGTGTTCATTATATGGTGAGTTTGAGGATTTGAATTTAAAAATTTTTATTTTATAATGAATTATACACACACACAGGTTGAATTAAACTAATTTTTAAAGAGTCATCATCCAATGAAAATTAATAAATTCTACCTCCAAATGTAATAGTTGAGTTTTAATGTCCAACATAATGGCAATGCCATTTTATTATAGTTTGATAATGCGCAGCTATGTTTCTTTTGATTAGATTAATTAAATCATTACGAGAATATGATGAGAACCGAGGGGCAAGTCAAGTTGGTTTTTAATTTTAAGAAGCTAAGTAGGGCAAGGTATTTACAAAGTTACATCTTATTGAAAACATTTGATAGAACTTCCCACCTCCTGAAGGGCACTTCCAAGTCCGGTCAAATTGAAGATCAATAGGAGCCGATTGAAAACCCAACTTAGTGTATTCAGGCAAACAAGCCTTGTTGAACCAAGACCTGTCAATTTCAGCCGACTGAATGTTAGGGTAGCCGAGACATAGGTTCATTAATGTAAATACTTGAACTATCATGTGATGTCCTCATTAAAGCAAGGATAAGCATGTAACTATGCAATTGTACTCTCCACTCCTATAAACGTGGGCTCATTTCTTTAGTAAACTCTAATTAATCAATCATACACAATTCCCTCATTCAATCGTTCGTTATTGACATGCCACCAACAAATTTTCATCATCAAGCACAAATCTCAAGGCATGACATGAACCTCGAGACAATATCTTGAGCAAGAAACATTCAAACATCAATTAAGGGTCGTCCAGAGCTCCGATTTTAGCAAAATTGTAGTCAAACTGACCGGCTCGATGAGATGTACCTAATAATAAAAAAACTTGTCCAATATGAGTCCAATCAAGCCCATATCAAGTCATAAAACAACTCTTGGAAGATTTCCAGACATATTTTGAAGGTCAAACAGATGTCAAATCTGGAAAGTTTATAGTCAAATTGAGTGTCTCGATAAGACAAATCTAACAAGCCAAAAATTTCTCAATTCTGACATCATTAAGGCACATAAATGTCCATCAAACACCGTTTGAACGAAGGAAGCTATCTGGACTGTCCGATCAAAATGGTTCATATTCTTACATTAATGACATCCAAGACACTATAAATAGACCCCCTACCCCTCTCATGAGAGGGAGCTGAAGCCTTGGGAAAGAACTTCAGGTTTTGTGAAGGAGCTGATGTCCAGTACCACCGCCGACCGTCGTCAAATACCGTCGATTGTCGTCGACCATAACCAACCTCCAATGACAACCACCAATCAGACACCATCAGTCAATTTCATAACTTGGAAATTCTCATAATCCTCTCCCATCTGTGGGACAAGAGCTCACTACTACTATCCATGTGTTAACAACAACCTACGTGGTCATCAACTCATACAGTTCCTGACTCTGGCCCTAGCGGCATACGAACGTCATCAATACTCGCCCCAACAACTTACGTGGTCATCAACTCATGCAATTTTCGAATATGACCCTAGCGATCTACAAACATCGTCAATGCTCTCCTCAACGACCTACCTAATATTAAGCTCATATAATTCCTGACTCAGGCCCCATCAGCCTATGGACGTCATTGATACTCACCCCAATGACCTACATGGTCATTATCTCATACAGTTCATGACTTTGGTGTCAGCGACCTACAGACGTCATCAATATTCGCCCAAACGATCTATGTGGTCGTTAGCTTCTGCAGCTCCTGACTCTGTCCCTAGTTGCCTATGGATGTCATTAATACTCGCCCCAACGACCTGCGTGGTCTTCAGCTCGTGCAACTCTCCACTCCTGCCTTTGTGGTCTATGGAAGTCATTAATACTCCCCCTACGGCCTATGTGTTCTACAACTCGTGCAGCTCCCAACTCTGGTCCCCACAGTCTATGGACATCACCATTACGGTCTACGTAACCAATTACAACCTACGCGGTCCACAAGTCCTGCAACTGCTTACTATGGCTTTTCTGGCCAATCAACGCTTCTGAAGCAACCATCTACAACACTCACAACAGACTATTACCTTCATGGTGAATTTTTTATCACACATCAGTTATTATGCACACTCTCTCCTCTCTCCTCTCTATATTTTGCTTTATACTATATTCCTTCGGCATTATTCCTCAACATATTCAGATTCACTAATAATACTTGATAGAAATAGAGTTACCCCCACAAATAATTATAAAAAAGTCCCATACTAAATTTTTTTAATACTAAAGGGAATCATCCCATTAATTTTAATTCAACCTAACAATATCTTAACAACTTGATCATATATTCAACTGGCGGCCCCATTCTCAGAAACAACAAAAACTCCGTATCTTTATGTCCAGAAAAAGATTTATTTTGAGGTCCATCTCCACATATTTTTTTTAAATTTTGTTCAACTTGGTTTCTTAAAAAAAATATTGTACCGTTCAACTCATTAACTTGTATAATAATGAGTAGTTAATTCATCATTAATTCTCCACCATCTGAGAGTCAATTCCTGTAATAATATTTGGGGAGCACAGAATCCAATCTCTCGAGCCACATTAACTCCTACAGTCCCCCACCTCACGTGAATGGTTGGATCTGTGTTTGTTTTGTTCGAGCCCACTGCAGCAGCAATATGCTGAGGGGCTTTGTTGTCACTGTACGGATTAAAATGGACGGCATTGAAGAAGTTAAGAGAAGCTGGGCGACAATGGCAGACAGACTCTACAGCAGGAGTAATAGGAAATTGTGAAGTTCATTATTTTAAATGAATTTTTTAAGTAACTTCACTAGATTTACGTACGTGGATCTCAAGAACAATTTAAATTATTTAGTTTTATGATGGAGGAATATTAAGTACTGTTTTGGCTGGTTGGGAGTGCATGCATCATGGCTATGTATTTTGTTTTACTTCAAAAGATAATAGCAGAGATTAATCATGGAATTTAGTTTTGATAACTCTGGTTCTCTCTTCATTAGGAAAATCAACTAAGTGCTACTATGTGCATTTGTTTTGCTCTTTATGATTTTTCTTTTGTTATTGTTAGTTGGATTATTTTGCCTAAGATGTTTGTTTCGATTTTGCTTTCTTTTATTATGATTTGAATGATCTTTATTGTCTGTGCTCGACAGTGGTTGTTATTGGATGGTAGTTGTTACATATTATTTTTTTGTTGATTTGTATTCTTAGCAGATTTGATTTCAACATGTTTCCCAAGGCTTTTGTCATATGCTAATTCTTTTGGTGGATGTTCTATTTTGTTAGCTTGGTTTCAAATGTTGTTTTGACATATTTGTAAATAATAATAATAATAATAAATAAATAAATAAATCTTATCATGAGAGGAAAAAAATGTGTAGTATTAAAACATTATCATGATAGAAAAAAAATTTATATTTTAAACCAATATGTTGAGTGTTCAGCTTTTTACAATAAATGGAGGAAATCTTTCACTTAAATTTTTCTAATAATGAGTGAATTCTAGAGGAATCGCTTTGTAATTCCAGCATGTGAAAATAATTAAAATTGAGTAATTTCTCATTCTCACGAAGCTCTAACTTACATTTCTTATTCGCTGCCTGCCACCACCATCATACTCATCCTGGCTCAACTTCTCATCATAACCACTAACCTCCGCCCCCACTATTATCCATTTATGCCACTTGTTGCCACCTTCCACCTCCAACGCCTATCATTGTCACCCACTCATCTTCATCACCCTCACCCATCCTCCATGTTATGCGTCCTTTGTTACTAATTATCAATGCTAGGCACTGACACCCAATGATCCTAACTATTGTGACTTGCTGACTCAACCATCAAACACTTCCACCCACACCTCATCAAGCCATTCGATACCACATTCAATCATAATTATCAAATATCACTAGCTACTATTGTCATTGTCATCATCCATCGTTCTTACCTACCCCAATATTATTCAAAATTAAATTTAATGCATAATATATGCTCTAAAATCGATCATGATATCTTTAAAATCAGCTATTTTACTTTGAAATAGATTGTATATAAGAGTTGATTGACATTAAAATCTTTTATTTGGCATTAATTTTATGATAAATATTGTGCACTGAAAATTTGCAACAAATGATATCGTTCTTTGTAACTGAAAATTTTTAAATATATTGTAGTAAATATACTGTGGAAGAAATAATCTATGGCGAAAGTTGGAGGAGCCTTAAGGCTTTGGAGATATCCTCAAATATTTTGTTAATTTGTTTTTACCTTTCTTTTTTTCAATTTTTTTGTGAGAAGAAATGACTAGAGATTAGGAATATCATTATAAATTTTTTTGTTAATAACAAGTATTGAATTGGCTATTGATGGCACGCATCAATCTTAGTGTCAATGACATGCACTAATGTAGTTGGAAATGGTAAGCGACAAAGTCAATGTGCGGCAATCTTGATATTGATAGCATCTATCTGCGAAATAAGTGATGTCCTGAATCGACTCTATTACTGACGATGGGGAAAATCTTTCGCTTACGTCAATGTAGTTAAGTGATCATGATTTGAAAATTTCAATATAGTAATAATGATTTCAAGATCATGATCAAGTTATAATAGTTAGATGATAATGGTTAAGAAAGTATGGTCAAATGACAGAACTCAAGAAATGGTGATTAAGAGACTATAATCAAGTGATGGTGGTTAAAAAATGATAGTTGAGCAATAATGATTAGATGATAGTGGTCGAGAAACTACGATCGGGTGATGTTAATCAAGCAATAATTATTTAACAAAAATGTTAGTCTACAGCGGTCAAATAATTAATTGGTATTGAAGCTTATTAGCGTTGGCCTTTGACGTTGATCATTGAACAAATATTTACTTCACGTATCCAAGCCTTTTCTAATTTCAAATCCAAATCTCTCTAATGTAAAGAATGTTGCTTTATTTATAATTTCTTTGATATACATTTTAGTAATTTTAACAAATCTAAAACTTTTTCACCCACAACCAGTATTAAACTTGTTTATCATAGCATATTCAATCAGCATCTGCATGACTTAACGACCTCAAAATTGAAAAAATAATAGGCGTATTGGATTCATCTCATCAAGACTTTCGATCTGATTAAAAGCTTACAAGATTTGAAGGTTGTTTGATCACTTAAACATATCTCGAAACTTTCAATCATGCTTCTAACACTTGATTCAGGCTTATTGAAACTTGAATTAGACCATTTTTGTTGATATTAGATTCGTCCCTCAAGACATTTACTTTGATTATAAATTTATTAAAATTGGAGGATAAATAATGAGAAAAGAGAAAATATGATGCGCATTAAATTTTGTACACTATATATTAGCTATTATTGGTGAACCAATTGCTGCAGCAGATTCGGAGCCACTTAAATGATCATACTAATTAAAGTATCATTGCTCGTTCAGCTGCAACTTGCCGGCCTTTCATCACCCCATGATTTACATCCGNCCTCGGATCGGGGTTAAAATCCCAGCCATTTCGGGAGGTTTGAATAGCACACGGACTGGAATGGGGGTCTGCCCCTCAGTCAGTCCAACTTATAGGGGTAGATCAACGGTCTTTGACCGTCGATCTGAGTGTGCACAAGCTTCGTAGCTGGTTTGTAGAGTAGCCTCATTGAAGGTTGTGAGTCCCCTCAATTCCAGGGTTCAAATCTCATGCCAGTGCAGTGTCTCTTTAAGGCATGTGGCATTCAAATTTAGTTACACATCGCGTCGGCTCCCAAACCTAATGGGATATAGCACATTATGAGTTGATCAATTGTTCCACCCTCGATCATATATATATATNCCCATGATTTACATCCGACCCGTGATGATGGAGATGGTTGAGGTCTCACTATCATTTTTCCTAAAAAATAATAATGATAAAATAATTTGAAAATAAAGGAATATTTCAGACCAAATGCAGGCCCACTCCATGGCACCGACTTTCGGATTAAATAAAAAATAAAAAAAATTCACAAAAGATAATTTAAAATATTTATTGATAGTAAAAATGCGTTTGTTATGAGGTCAAGAGAAAAAAAATATAAGACTTTTTAAAATTTTTATATTTATTTTAAATTGGTATACTACATAGATAATTTATTTATTTATTCGTTATTCTCATCTCAAAATATATAAGAATTAATGACTAATTTTGTCCCATATATATATATATATATATANGATGCACCGACTTTCGGATTAAAAATAAAAAATAAAAAAAAATCACAAAAGATAATTTAAAATATTTATTGATATTAAAAATGCGTTTGTTATGAGGTCAAGAGGAAAAAAATATAAGATTTTTAAAAATTTTTATATTTATTTTAAATTGGTATAATACATAGATAATTTATTTATTTTTTCGTTATTCTCATCTCAAAATATATAAGAATTAATGACTAATTTTGTCCCATATATATATATATATATATATATATATATATATATNGGACCTACCAAAGATTTGGCTGGATCTCAGCCTTAAAGTCGAGAAATCGTACGAACCCCGTGGCCCCACAAAATAGCCCTTATTGGCAGAGAATTGGCGCTACGCTCTTTAAATAATTTGTATTTAATTTAATATAAATATTTTTTTTATGTTTGATTTATAAATGAGCGAAACATAATTACAAATTTTTTTCGTTTATATTCGATCCATTGTAACTGGAAATAATTAAATTTAATATAAATATTTTTTTTATGTTTGATTTATAAATGAGAGAAAAATAATTACAATTTTTTTCGTTTATATTCCGTTCATTGTAACTCGAAATAATTAAATTATATGTATGTATATAAACATATATGTATATATAAACATATATGTATATATAAACATATATATATATATATATATATATATATATATATATATATATTCATATATATATATATATATATATATATATATATTAAAAGCATTTAATTAAGGAAACTTAATTAAAGAAATTTAATTAAGCAAAATTCCTTAATTAAGGGAAAATATTTTTCTTAAAAAAAAAAATTGTTCTAAAGATTTTTGCAGAGGAATTTTTTGCAAAAAGTTTTGTTGCAGGAATAATTTTCAGATGGCATTTTCTGGTGCGAAATTCGAGGTGGTGAAGTTCGACGGAACTGGTAACTTCGGATTGTGGCAAACCAGGGTGAAAGATCTGTTGGCGCAACAGGGAATCTTGAAAGCTCTGCGGGCAACAAAACCAGATGCCATGGAGGATGAAGATTGGGAAGAATTGCAACAGCGAGCGGCAGCGACGATACGACTATGTCTAACAGATGAAGTTATGTATCACGTGATGAATCTGAAATCTCCAGGAGAAGTTTGGAAGAAATTGGAAGCTCAATTTATGGCAAAATCTCTGACGAACAAGTTGTATCTAAAGCAAAAGTTGTATGGGCTGAAGATGCAAGAAGGGTCTGATCTGGCACAACACGTGAATGGCTTCAATCAAATTATCACAGACCTGTCACGGCTTGATGTGAGTATTGAAGATGAAGATCAAGCGATGATTTTGTTGTGTTCGTTGCCCTCCTCCTATGAACACTTGGTGACTACTCTGACATATGGGAAAGAAACTATCAAAGTTGATGAGATTACTGCAGCGTTGTTGGCTCACAACCA
>JXCR01149107.1:121544-136184 GCA_002079205.1 Phalaenopsis hybrid cultivar
CAACTAAGTCCGCAAGAAGTTATGGTGGCAAGAAAGATTGCATGAAGTTCTGGCGACAGGAAAGGTCGCAAGAAGTTTTAGCGACAGGAAAGGTCGCAAGAATTTTTGGCGGTAGGAAAGGCTGCAGGAAGTTCTAGCGGCAGGAAAGACCACAAGAAGTTTTGGCGGCAGGAAAAGCCGCAGGAGGTTCTAGCGGCATGAAAGGTCGCAAGAAGTTTTGGCGGCAAGAAAGGCCGTAAGAGGGAGTTCCAGTGACGGTAAAAGCCATCAAGGGATAGGTTCGGCTGCCAATAGGGAATAATTTCCGGTGGAGGAAGGTTTGTTGCTAAGAAGATTCAAGCAACATCATTTGTACAAAGGAGCTCATGCAGGAAGAAGTCTGGTGCTCGGAAGAATAGGAGGAGCTCCAGAGGAGGGCCTGTAGATTAGCCAAAAAGGATGTGGTTAGAGATTCGATTGAGAGCCTGCAATAGAAAAAAAATCTGGACAAGAAGAAGAGATCAGGCATAGGGCCTGAAGAACTTAGGGAGGATTGGTTGTAGGTAGGTGCTTCGACGGTCCATGGGAGAGCCAGCAAGGAAGTCATTTCTTGTACGGTTCTGCGGGGGACAACGATTTCCACTAGAGAGTGAAAACTGGAATTTCAACTGGGGATCTTCCGTGATTTGCACTGGAGAGAGAAAACAAATTCCATTGGCGAACCAAAATTTCTACTAGAAAGAGAAACTAATGCCCGTTATTTGCTGATAATGCAAGTATGCAGTTGCCCAAATGTCTGCGCAGGGAAAACAGCTGAAATCGCAATGGTGTAGTGAACCAAACACCTATGCAGGGAAAAAATTGAGGCACAACAAAGGCTATAGAAATTGGCTCCGAGGACTGGCGGCGCCTACATAGAAAAAAAAATGAGGTGCAACAGAAGCTATAGGAATTACCAGCTGTAGAGAAGAATGTAGAGAGGTCTCCGGTTCTGATGGCTGCCTGGAGAAGGTCCGGTTGGAAACGCAGCTCCCCCCGACGCTTGGGCAGGGAAGAAAAAATACTGTAGGAGAAATGGACGGATTGTCTGATCCACGACAGTGATATCTCCGGCAAGATGATGATGAGGCAGGTGGCGGCATTACTGGTGAGTTCACTAAATTTGGTTGAAATGATCTTGATGATGGTGTCGAATCTGGCTTCAAAGGAAAAAAGAACAGTCAAAGGATAGATGATCGAGATGAATCAGATCTGTAGTTGAAGAAGCTGTTGATTCTTTTTATATTAAAATATAAAGCTTCAAATCTGAACTGATCCGATCACAAATTCCGAACAAAGAAGACTGAACACTAAGATGACCAAGAAGTAGCATTGGCTGTAGACGACGCGCCATTGTCTAGCGCAGAATCACTACTTGTTCCGCAGAGACCACGCCAAAGCCTTTCTTTTAAGGCATTTCCCNAAAATTCACGGCGGTAGAGTAATGGATTATCGTCTCACTGTTGAACAAGAATCTGCACACACACAAATGAAAAAGGAAAAAACAGTGACTATTTCGGAAGTTTTTACGTGGAAAGCACGTAACGGGAAAACCACGGGATCTGGCGCAGTTGTGAAAATCCACTATTAATAGATGATTACAGAAATTCCTTATCCCACAAACGGTAAAATGAAACTATATTTTTCAGATTACAATGTTGACTGACAGCGTCTGGTTGGTGGTGATCGATGACGGTTAGTGGAGGACAGCAAAGATCGGTGATGGTCATCAGCGATCGGTAATGGTTGACTGCGATCGGCGGTGGTTGACGACGGAGGTCGGCAATGTTCGACGACGATTTGGTGGTGATGCTGAACCACAGCTTCTCCTCAAGGTCTCAGGCTCTATGTCCAGACTTCTGCCTCCTTTCATGTGAGGGGTGAGGGTCTATTTATAGTTCTGAGTGCAATTAATGCGGGAATATTGAATTTTAGAATAATGTGGAATATTTTTGAATCACTTGATTTTATTGATGCAAATAGGGGTATAAATACCCATTACAGGCCTTACTGGTANTGTTAGTGGAGGACAGCAAAGATCGGTGATGGTCATCAGCGGTCGGTAATAGTTGACTGCGATCGGCGGTGGTTGACGACGGAGGTCGGCAATGTTCGACGACGATTTGGTGGTGATGCTGAACCGCAGCTTCTCCTCAAGGTCTCAGGCTCTATGTCCAGACTTCTGTCTCCTTTCATGTGAGGGGTGAAGGTCTATTTATAGTTCTGAGTGCAATTAATGCGGGAATATTGAATTTTAGAATAATGTAGAATATTTTTGAATCACTTGATTTTATTGATGCAAATAGGGGTATAAATACCCATTACAGGCCTTACTGGTAAGGAAAACAATAAAAACATAATACAGTAGAATAAAAATGAATAATAACAAAATATAAGAGATAGTTAATATCTCTAATTAAGGAGAGAAATAAATAGAGATTCTCATGATCCCTCTTATAATGCAGGGGAGAGAACCTGCTGCAGGAGTAAGCCCAAAGGTCTAGTCGACAACAACTAAGTCCGCAAGAAGTTATGGTGGCAAGAAAGATTGCATGAAGTTCTGGCGACAGGAAAGGTCGCAAGAAGTTTTAGCGACAGGAAAGGTCGCAAGAATTTTTGGCGGTAGGAAAGGCTGCAGGAAGTTCTAGCGGCAGGAAAGACCACAAGAAGTTTTGGCGGCAGGAAAAGCCGCAGGAGGTTCTAGCGGCATGAAAGGTCGCAAGAAGTTTTGGCGGCAAGAAAGGCCGTAAGAGGGAGTTCCAGTGACGGTAAAAGCCATCAAGGGATAGGTTCGGCTGCCAATAGGGAATAATTTCCGGTGGAGGAAGGTTTGTTGCTAAGAAGATTCAAGCAACATCATTTGTACAAAGGAGCTCATGCAGGAAGAAGTCTGGTGCTCGGAAGAATAGGAGGAGCTCCAGAGGAGGGCCTGTAGATTAGCCAAAAAGGATGTGGTTAGAGATTCGATTGAGAGCCTGCAATAGAAAAAAAATCTGGACAAGAAGAAGAGATCAGGCATAGGGCCTGAAGAACTTAGGGAGGATTGGTTGTAGGTAGGTGCTTCGACGGTCCATGGGAGAGCCAGCAAGGAAGTCATTTCTTGTACGGTTCTGCGGCGGACAACGATTTCCACTAGAGAGTGAAAACTAGAATTTCAACTGGGGATCTTCCGTGATTTGCACTCGAGAGAGAAAACAAATTCCATTGGCGAACCAAAATTTTTACTTGAAAGAGAAACTAATGCCCGTTATTTGCTGATAATGCAAGTCTGCAGTTGCCCAAATGTCTGCGCAAGGAAAACCGCTGAAATCGCAATGGTGTAGTGAACCAAACACCACTGCAGGGAAAAAATTGAGGCACAAGAAAGGCTATAGAAATTGGCTTCGATGACTGGCGGCGCCTACATAGAAAAAAAATGAGGTGCAACAGAAGCTATAGGAATTACCAGCTGTAGAGAAGAATGTAGAGAGGTCTCCAGTTCTGATGGCTGCTTGGAGAAGGTCCGGTTGGAAACGCAGCTCCCCCCGACGCTTGGGGCAGGGAAGGAAAAATACTGTAGGAGAAATGGACGGATTGTCTGATCCACGATAGTGATATCTCCGGCGAGATGATGATGAGGCAGGTGGCGGCATTACTGGTGAGTTCACTAAATTGGTTGAAATGATCATGATGATGGTGTCGAATCTGGCTTCGAAGGAAAAAAGAATAGTCAAAGGATAGATGATCGAGATGAATCAGATCTGTAGTTGAAGAAGCTGTTGATTCTTTTTATATTAAAATATAAAGCTTCAAATCTGAACTGATCTGATCACAAATTCCGATCAAAGAAAACTGAACACTAAGATGACCAAGAAGTAGTAGTGGCTGTAGACGACGCACCATTGTCTAGCGCAGAATCACTACTTGTTCCGCAGAGACCACGCCAAAGCCTTTCTTTTAAGGCATTTCCCGAATTTTTGCAGAGTTAACCATCACCTGAAGCAGCTGAGGCCACGTGAGCCGCTCGAGGTCAAAAGCTTTCCCCGACGGTATTAAACCAGTTATCTGATTCGTGTCCATCTGAAATCAAATTGATGGAGACATTGATGATCTGTAGAGATGAAAGATTATTGAACTGTTCAGGTTTGAATGCAAAGAACGAGTGTTTCAAGAGAAGAAGCCACTACAAATTGGAGAGCCTTCCGAACTCCGGCGGGAGAGAAGCTAAGAGCGATTTCTCATACAAAAAAAGATTGGTGAGCGTAGAGCAGTTGCCGAGCTCCGGGGAGATGGCGCCTGAGAGCATCGCCTTGTAAACAGAGAGCGTCTGTAGATTGGAGAGGCAGTCAATAGAGGCAAAAGTTGAGTCAAATAGCTTGGTATCTGTAAGGCCAAGAACGGTGAGATTGTGACATTATAAGAGTAGCCATCATGTCTAGTGAAAGAACACCAATAGCTAATGATCTAAGGGATGACAAAACATGGCCGACAACGGAAACCGTGGTAGGATTCACCACTCTAAGCTCATTCAACTTATGTGNATTGCCGAGCTCCGGGGGGATGGCGCCTGAGAGCATCGCCTTATAAACAGAGAGCGTCTGTAGATTGGAGAGGCAGTCAATAGAGGCAAAAATTGAGTCAGATAGCTTGGTATCTGTGAGGCCAAGAACGGTGAGATTGTGACATTATAAGAGTAGCCATCATGTCTAGTGAAAGAACGCCAATAGCTGATGATCTAGGGGATGACAAAACATGGCCGACAACGGAAACCGTGGTAGGATTCACCACTCTAAGCTCATTCAACTTATGTGTGAAGAAACAAACACGACTGTTGCATCTAGTTTCATTTTTACAAAGACGAGTACGATACTGAGCTGGATGAAGCCAACACTCTAACACCCCGTGTGCATATTCACAAGAATCAGCTTTTAAGCAAGTACCTTTACGGAAATCAGAGCAAGGAACGAAGCTATAAGAATACTTCTTGGGATCCAGATGTCGTCTGTTCTCACCAGGGTGGACAAACGGGCACTTTGTCCAGTCACAAGAGTAAGCTCTGGAGCAAGGCTTCACCTTAAAAGTATACATCCTGAACTCATCGATGCTTTAGATCCCGTTTTTTAAATCCAGGAGAGTTAAATTCAGCGGGTATTCCATCTTTGATGATGATGAAACTCGAATGCATGGATCTTTGAGAAGAACCTCGAGGTCTTTCGCCATGGAAGCAGAGAATTGCTTAGCGATAACGTCGTCGGGGCGGTTTCCACGACGTCGACGTCTGCAGAAGTGTTGATCAGAAGTTTGAGTGCTTCGAGCGACTCCAGCGATCCACCGGCTGCTGCAATATCGAAAGAGGCTGCTCCCTCTTCTACGACATGCTTAAAGGCTTAAAGGTCGTTGTTTGCGGCGAGTTCGAGGAGGAAGGTGGATTCCGGGTCCGGACAAGATAAAGGCGACGACTTTATGGTGGAGGTGGCGCCGGTGGTGTCCATGAAAAGTGGAGAAAGCAGCAGAGAGAAAGTTAGAGAGAGAGAAAAAGACTGCCCCTCCCTTTCTGCACAAAGGATGGCAGGACGGGAGTCCAACAATTCTCAAAAGAAGACTGGTGGTAAATTAGGCTTTGATACGATGTTGAATTTTAGAATAATGCGGAATACTTTTGAATCACTTGATTTTATTGATGCAAAGATGGGTATAAATACACATTACAGGACTTACTGGTAAAAAAAATAATTAAAATATAATATAGTAGAAAAGGAAATGAATAATAACAAAATATAAGAGACAGTTAATCTCTTATTAAGGGGAGAAATAAACAGAGATTCCCAAGATCCCTCATATAATTTACAACTCTCTAAATATAGAGTTATAACAAATATGAAATATAGTCATTTGTATTTTCGAGATCTTTCAACAATATCAACCATTTTGATCGCATGGTCCAGACAATTTTCTCTTATCATGCTGCGTTTAATGGACATTTGAGTGCCTTATTTATGTCGGAATTGAGTGATCTTGGGCTCGTTGGATTCGTCTTGTTGAGCTGCTCGATTCGAGTATAAACTTGCCAGTGTCGACTTCGGTTTGACCTTTGAAATGTGTCCAAAAATCTTCTAATGGTGGTTTAAAGACTTAATCTAAGCTTTATTTGACTCGGATCAGACAAATTTTCATATCATTAGGTCTGTCTCATCAAGCAGGTCTGTTTGACAATAAGTTTGCTGAAATCGGAGTTTTGGATGATTTTTTATCTATATTTAAGTGTTTCATGCTTAAAATATCGTCTTGAGATTTGTGTTATGCTTCGAGATTCGTGATGGATGATGCAAATTTGTTGGTGACGTATCAGTTGCCACCTATTTTCGGGCGAGATCATTTTTATCGTCCGAAAATATCTAGATCTGGAGCATTTATCTACTACATACGTAATAATATATATTATTTTATTAGTATTGGTATAAGAAACTTTTTTCTTCTTAAAAATTAAGAAGTTGAATATAGCTCATTAGGTAATTATTTTTTTGCATCATAAGAGGGTGGCAGGTTCGAATCCAGCCTAAAACAGAAAAAATAATATTTTTACAAAAAAAAAAAATTAAGAGATTAAGGAATTTGAAGAGGAATTCGAATTCCAAAAAGAAGAATAATAGAATTTAACTCTGTTTCTTTTTTTTTTTAATTTATGAGCATTTAATATCTGCACATATTTTTATATTTATATTTTAATATGCATTTAATGTTGATTCCCTTTTTGAGTTTATAAATAGGTCTGAATGTAGGGGTAGAGGTGGAGTCCTCAGCTCATCCAAGTTTTCCCTGAAGAAGAAAATCGTCTAGAGTAGTGGGAAAGAGTTGCGGTGAAGAGTTGCGGTGCAGAGTCACGATGCAAATTTTATGTGTAGAGTTGCGGCGAAGAGTTAGGGTGCAGAGTTGCGGTGCAGTCTCAGTGCAGAGTTGCGGCGAGGTATTGCAGCGAAGAGAAAATTCGTCGTGGTCCTCCGTAGCAAACAAACAACGAGATCTTTTTTCTTGTTGCGTCGAAGAGGAAAGTGGTCCCCGTCCTGCGAAGCAAGCAAGCAACTGGATCTTCTTTCTCGTTGTTAAGAAGAGGAAAGTCGTTCCCGTCCTGCGTAGCAGACAAGCAACATGATCTTCTTTCTCGTTGCGAAGAAAAGGAAAGTCATCCCTGTCCTGCGTAGCAGGCAAGCAACGGAATCTTCTTTCTCTTTTATGTCGTGTCTTTCAGAAGAGACTCGCGTGCCACCCTTGCACGTTTTAAAGGTGATGAAGAAATGTTATAGTTTTGTTGTCGCAATTTGAGGAGAAGATTTTTATGCTTATATGGTGGTGATATCGGGAGACGAAGATCATCAGAAGTATTGTTTTTTTGGGAGGCGATGTCAACTCTACTCGAATATGAGCAGATTTGTTGTAGCTCTTGTATAAATATATGTTGGTATTTGTAGCATTTTTAACAATTAGATGTGACATTTGTCGATAATGATAAAGTATTTCCTTAGCCAGTTGGATGATATACATCATTGGGAAACAAAGTAAGGGATCAACTTCTTAGAGTTGAAGAAAATGCCGAATAGGACTTCGTTTCCCACGGATGACGCCAAACTGATGCGTGCCAGAAAATTCACGGCGGTAGAGTAACGGATTATTGTCTTAGCATTGTACTAGAATTCTGCACACACAGAAATGAAAAAAGAAAAAATAGTGACTACTCCTGAAGTTTTTACGTGGAAAGTCCGTAAAGGGAAAAACCACGGGGTCTAGCCCAGTTGCGAAAATCGACTATTGATTGATGATTACAGAAATCTCTTATCCCACAGACGGGAAATTGAAACTATATTTTTCAGATTACAATGTTGACTGACAGCGTCTGGTTGGTGGTGATCAATGATAGTTGACAGAGGAAAATGACGATCGGCGATGGTCTTTGGTGGTCAACAATGGTTGACTGCGATCGGCGGTGACCGATGACGGAGGTCGGTGGTGTTCAATGACGATCGGCGATGATGCTGAACTGCAGCTTTTCTTCAAGGTCTCAGACTCTCTCTCCAGACTTCCACCCCCTTTCATGTGAGGAGTGGGGGTCTATTTATAGCATTCTTGGTGCACTTAATGCATGAATATCAACCATTTTGATCGGATGGTACAGAGAGTTTCCTCCGATCATGCCGAGTTTAATGAACATTTGANTTAATTATGTTAAGGGATAGAGACTTTAGCTTGGTGAAATAGTAATCAGATTTAAACACTCAATTTTGTAGCCACTACTCTAATAACCTCTTTTATTTAAAAGTATTAATAGATTGCTCTTATTAATAACAAATCAAGTAATTTTAGGACATTGAATGCTCAATCTACTCCTTTAGATGGCTGTATTTTTCTATTAAATATTTCAATGATCGGTGAAATAATAACATTAGGATTAGCCTCTATCATCTGGAGTTGTGGTGGTCTTTGCTCAGGTGTTAAATCTGTTGAATTGAACATTAGCCTTGGGTATATTTAAGCAAGTGTAACTAATTAATTTATGGTTATTCTCATGGAAATACATCTTAATTTGTATTATTCCCTATTAAGATATTCCCGGAGCACCTTCTAAAGTAACCATGTATTTATCAGATAATTTTGTAAACTACTTTTGATGTGAGTTAATAGCCACATCTATAATAATTTGTACTTTTGCTTGATGGATAAGAATGATTTAGAGCTAAACTATGATTAAGAAAAGGGAAATGATAAACAGGTTGAAATTCTGAATCAGAAATATTTAATAACAACTCAAAATTTACACCAAGAATTTACTCTCTTTTAAAATAGAAATTTTTAAAATATTTTTAAGGTTTCTTATCTTATTTTGATAAAATTTAAAAAGATGGGAGGAGTCTTTCATATTACTTTGATTGGTAATGAGTTATTGTACTAAAAGTTTGGTGAGGTAAGTGAATGTATGGATAGCCTTATTAAAGAGAGACTAAAATCAATGAAAAGCTTGGTGAATATGAATAATTTAGAACAAAACCGCAACTAAGATAAGGGGAAGAATAAAAAGTTCCTTGATGAAAATTTCAACAGAAAATATATAATAATAACTCAAAATCTACACCAAAAATTCAGTCTGCTTTGAAAGATAAATTTTAAAAATATTTTTTAAGGTGGGTTTCTATCTTATTTTGGCAAAGTTTAAGAAGATGAGGGGAGTCTTTCATGTTTGTTTCAATGGTACTAATGAGTTATTAAAAAAAAAAAGTTTGGCCAGATAAGTGAAGGATTGGATGGCCTTATTAAAGAGAGAACATAATCAAAGATAAAATTGACCATTAAATATGGTCAGATTGACCTAGCAAAAGTTTGCTTTAATGGCTTGTTTAACATTCATAATGGTCTTGTAATGAAGAATGTGTTCAAGGATTAGATGACCCGTCATATTAGTCAATATTAAGCAAATCGAACCTTATTGGAATAAAATGTTGTGGATTAATATCAGTTAGAAATAAAGATTCTTGAAAACTATAACAATGGGTAAGTTAATTTTTATCCCCGAAAGAAAACTTCTCTTGAATAAGATATCTATTCTAATATCACCAAAATGAGTCAAAAGGTAAGGTTGAGCCAAGTTCATTAATATTGATAGAGGATTATGGGTTGGTTAGACAACCAAGAGTAATGATAGTGTTGGTAATGTTAAGAAGTTTCTCATAAGCCTATAATAGTAGTATAATTCTTGAAGAGCAATTAGAAGGCTTTAGATGAGTGACCTCAACTTGACTAATTGTGACANATAGCCTCTATCATTTGGAGTTGTGGTGGTCTTTGCTCAACTGTTAAGTCTGTTGAATTGAACATTAGCCTTGGGTATACTTAAGCAAGTGTAACTAATTAATTTATGGTTATTCTCATGGAAATACATCTTAATTTTGTATTATTCCCTATTAAGATATTTTCGGAGCACCTTCTAAAGTAAGAAAAGGGAAATGATAAAAAGGTTGAAAATCTGAATCAGAAATATTTAATAACAACTCAAAATCTACACCAAGAATTTACTCTCTTTTAAAATAGAAATTTTTAGAATATTTTTAAGGTTTCTTATCTTATTTTGATAAAATTTAAAAAGATGGGAGGAGTCTTTCATGTTACTTTGATTGGTAATGAGTTATTGTACTAAAAGTTTGGTGAGGTAAGGGAATGTATGGATAGCCTTATTAAAGAGAGACTAAAATCAATGAAAAGCTTAACGAATATGAATAATTTAGAACAAAACCGTAGCTAAGATAAGGGGAAGAATAAAAAGTTCCTTAATGAAAATTTCAACAGAAAATATATAATAATAACTCAAAATCTACACCAAGAATTCAGTCTGCTTTGAAAGATAAATTTTAAAAATATTTTTTAAGGTGGGTTTCTATCTTATTTTGGCAAAGTTTAAGAAGATGAGGGGAGTCTTTCATGTTTGTTTCAATGGTACTAATGAGTTATTCAAAAAAAAGTTTGGCCAGATGAGTGAAGGATTGGATGGCCTTATTAAAGAGAGAACATAATCAAAGATAAAATTGACCCTTAAAAATGGTCAGATTGACCTAGCAAAAGTTTGCTTTAATGGCTTGTTTAACGTTCATAATGGTCTTGTATTAATGAATGTGTTCAAGGAACCCTATTGGAATAAAATGTTGTGGATTAATATCAGTTAGAAATAAAGATTCTTGAAAACTCATTAGTACCATTGAAGAAGACCCGTCATATTTGTTTATATTAAGCAAATCGAACCCTATTGGAATAAAATGTTGTGGATTAATATCAGTTAGAAATAAAGATTCTTGAAAACTTTAACAATGGGTAAGTTAATTTTTATCCTTGAAAGAAAACTTCTCTTGAATAAGATATCTATTCTAATATCACCAAAATGAGTCAAAAAGGTAAGGTTGAGCCAAGTTCATTAATATTGATAGAGGATTATGGGTGGTTAGACAACACAAGAGTAAGTGATAGTGTTGGTAATGTTAAGAAGATTCTCATAAGCCTACAATAGTAGTATAATTCTTGAAGAGCAATTAGAAGGCTTTAGATGAGTGACCTCAACTTGACTAATTGTGATATGTTATTCATTTGTTGGTAGGTGAATTTCATCCTGTTATGATAATATCATTTATTGAGTAGATTTCTATAAAAACTTACAATTTTGAGTTTGTTAATCCTCCATCAGATGAAGATATAATTTCATAATGAAATTATTTTCACTAATTTAAATATATTTTTCTTGATTGAAGATCTTGTTCTTTGTTATTAAAGAAGTGTTTGTGGAATGTTAAGAATGATTCTCATTAATAATTCAAATTATTGAATGTTAAAAAAAATCATAGCAGTAAAGTGAATCTCTTAGATCTTGATTTTGGAGGAAAACAACATTGATAAAAAATAAATAAGTAGACTATATGAGATTATTAAAGTACTAAGTGAAAAATACTTAAAAACATTATGGGGCCTATCCCAAATTAAAAAAAAAAACTTACTACATTAATTGGCCTTATAAAGAAATAGATGAGATTATAAAGTATCATGTTAAAAAATAGATCAATCTCTTATGACTATGACAGAAATAGTGAGAGAGGAAGGTAACCGTTGAATGATAGCACTCAGACAATGTTACTTTGAACATAATTGTAAGGTGATAATAAAGGTGTTCGAAAAATAGTTGTGAAATAATAGTAATCGAACGATGGAATTCAAATGATAATTGTTTGAGGACAATAATCAAATGATAATCGAGTGATGGTCATATGATTGCAATTGAACAAAGATTATCAAATGACATGCAATGGTTATTGTCCACCAAGTGATTGTGTTCGTATAATATAAAATAGGTGGCTATAATGGATGTCATGAATATGGAGTGACGTATATTTAGTGAAGGTTTAGTCCGATTTGACGGTAAACACATTAGATTCTAATATTATTTGATGATACAATTAATATTTTATATTTTTCAATCACACTATATATATGTTTGACTGCAACCTCTTGAACTTAAATTAGACCACATTTTATGTTGTTGAGTTCGATTTATTGTACAATTTAGTTTGCATACAATTTTATCTGAAATCGGGGGTGGGAGGGTCCTCAAAATTGATTGTAAAAGTTGTCAATTAAAAAATTTCGTCAGAATTTGTACTTTTTTGGAATGATTTTATGATGACATCAATTTTAATATAATTTATATTAAAATATAATTAATATTATTACAACTTTCATTATCCGACACAAATCTCAGGATGACACGTATCTCAAGATAATCTTTTGAGCAAAAAATATTCAAAATTTGATAAAAAATCATCTAGAGCTCAAATTTTGAGTAAACTTAAAGTCAAAATGAACGGCTCGATGAGACGAATAGAGTGGTACCAAAATTGGTCCAATATGGATAAAATTAAGCACCAATCAAGCTATTAAACCCCTTTTGAAAGCTTTATGAGCATAGGTGGAAGGTCAAATAGATGCCAAATTTGATGAACTTATAGTCGAATCAAGCGTCTCGACAAGACAAATCTGATGAGCCTAAGATCACTGAATTATGACATCATTAAGGCACTCATTATCTATCAAAGGGCATCTGATTGAGGGTAGCTTTTTGGGCTGTGTGATCAAAGTAGTTCATATTCCTGTTTTTATTACATTCAGAAATTTATAAATATTGGGTAGAGAGCTTGACTCTTGAAGAAAAGCTTGAAGCTTTGAGTAGGAGCTGAAGTCCAGTGTCACTTTTGTCGTCATCGACCACCACTGATCACCATTGATCATTACTCATTTTTTATGACAAGTTTCTCCGCGCATAGATGTTATAACTTGGGAGACAATGTAATCTTTTCCTGCATGTGAGTCGAGAACTTGTATAAGTAATCTTCAGTTTATGGTGGATCTCTTCAACTGGTCCAGACCTCGTGGTTATTTCCGCTTTATAAGTTTTCCATATAAAAACTTATGATGTCATTAATGACTGTTTTTTTTCTTCTAAGTGACCGTTGGATTCTCGTACAATGCATATGCAATAATTTATTACTCTACCGGCTGCAAATCTTTCACATTGTGTAATGAAATAATTTTCCACATAGGTGTAGCTTAAAATGTGTAATAAAATAAATTTCCACATTGTGATCAAATATTTTGCATTTAACACAATTGTTCTGTATCGAACCNTAGACTCTCTCTCCAGACTTCCACCCCCTTTCATGTGAGGAGTGGGGGTCTATTTATAGCTTTCTTGGTGCAATTAATGCATGAATATCAACCATTTTGATCGGATGGTACAGAGAGTTTCCTCCGATCATGCCGAGTGGTGGTGATCAATGATGGTTGGCAGAGGACAACGACGATCGGCGATGGTCTTTGGTGGTCAACAATGGTTGACTGCGATCGGCGGTGACCGATGACGGAGGTCGGTGGTGTTCAATGACGATCGGCGATGATGCTGAACTGCAGCTTTTCTTCAAGGTCTTAGACTCTCTCTCCAGACTTCCACCCCCTTTCATGTGAGGAGTGGGGGTCTATTTATAGCTTTCTTGGTGCAATTAATGCATGAATATCAACCATTTTGATCGGATGGTACAGAGAGTTTCCTCCGATCATGCCGAGTTTAATGGACATTTGAGTACCTTAACGATGTCGAAATTGAGTGATCTTGAGCTCGTTGGATTCGTCTTGTCGAGCCGCTCNTCATTGCCGCAATTTCCATTTTGGCAATGCAAATTTGATTTGTAGTAAATTTCAATAATTATGTGTGTGTGTGTGTGTGTCTGTATGTATATATAACACTTCAACTTTCCATTTTAATACAACATTTCGTGTACACGTAAGGTTTTAGATGTGCTACATAGGATCGCTCTGTGAATTTTGCTAGAACAACTATCACTCAAAAATTAATTTTGGATCGATTTTCTTTCAAACTGACTTTCAGTCGTATAAAAATTAGATCGTTTAATATCATATTGATGTTATGTAGGTCCAAGATCCTTAAATTCATTAAAACAACTATTTCTAATATTGTCTGCAACTTTAGTTACTCCAACCCTTTCCCAGGTGTATTTATTTCGTTTTTTGTTTCCAACTGTAAAGCCAATCATACACCTAATCATTCTCCTCCTCACTGCCCCTTACGTGATTAATTGCACACCTTGAAATATTTTCATAAAAGAAGATATTTCATATGATGTAAGGGTGTTCATTATTTTTCTCCATTGTGAAGCCTAATTCCCATTTTCAAAATGTAAATTCTCTTTGAAATTTAATTTGTCAGTTCAAAAATGAAAATTCATTGCAAAATCTAATTTTCATTGCCGTAATTTCTATTTTGACAATGCAAATTTGATTTCAAAGTAAATTTTATAAATCTTGAAGTGGCCTATCGTTTGAATAACTTATTTGCTGGATAGTTGTTGTGTTTGCTCGTAATTGTAATTGTCTGATTGTTATTTGTCTGCTTGAATGACTAAAATGAGCAGTTTTTATTCGTTTATCTTGCTAAAATTTATTTTAGTTGCTGCCATGTTTAATTTATTTGTGAGAATATGGGGATGGCTTTCTTTTTCATGTTGGGGATGTTACCTAACCAAAATGATACGGCTCAATCGACTACTCAGT
>JXCR01149108.1:0-45259 GCA_002079205.1 Phalaenopsis hybrid cultivar
GGCATTTGGTGTAGGAGATCATGAGGAACAACTTTCATGAAGAGTGAAAGTCAAAAAAAAAAAGATTTGGTGGTCAATTTGGATGGGTTTGGGTGGGTTTGGATTTAGACTTAAGTTAAGCATGTAGGGCTAAANAAATGACCCAAGAATATCCAATTTCTGGGCGTCGAACGGTCGGGGACTAGTGATTGATTGGAGCTTGAAAGCAGACATATGATGTAAAGGAGCATGCTTCTGACATTTTTCACATTTTCTCAATAATTCTTCCGCAACTTTCAAGAGTGTGTGCCAAAAATACCCATGTCATTGAACATGATGCGTTGGTATCTTGTTTTCTGAATGGTTTCCACATTCCCCAGAATGCATTTCATGAAGGACTTCTTGAACTTCATCTTCTTTTAGGCACCATAGGCCATGGAAGTAACCGACCATCTAAAAGTTTTCCTTGGATTTTTAAATACAGGGTGACTTTAGTCTTGAAATGCCTCAGGTCTGCAATCTCTTCTGATAGTATTCCCTTTTCAAGGACATTATATAAGGATCCATCCAACTTTTGTTGCCCTCTGTTGCCACTTCCATTGTCTCAAATTCTGCAATAGCCAGTAGAATGAGCCGTTGCGTTCCTCCTCTTAAGTTGATGCGCTTAGATAAAATGTCGACTACTTGATTTTCCTCTCAACCAACATACTTGGTCCTAAAGTTGGTAAACTTCATGATTTCTTGTTTCACCTTATTAAGCTATTTAACAATCATCTCATCTCTGACTTCAAATTCTTCATTTACTTGGTTTACAACCACCAGTGAATCTGATTTCACCAGAAGATTTCAAGCACCTATTTGATATGCTAGATGTAGTCCCGCGACTAGTGCTTCATACCTCTTTTGGTTGTTAGTAACTTTGAACTCCACATTTATTGAATAATAGAGGTGTTCTCAGATTGGACTGCTAATTGAGGACCTCGGTGATTTTTTTTCCTAATAAGTGATCATTTGATGCAAGATACCAAATCATGCTAATCCAAACTTTTCACGAGCATTGGGATGTTTTCATTTGGATAGCAATGAAAATTCCCGGGATACCAGTTGATGAGGCATGCCTCCGCCTAACTAACAACCCATAAACCCAAATAGTGCAGCAGAAGATCTAATCATCGGCCAGAACATTGGTAGGTCCCATCGCCAAAGAAGTGAGGAAGCTAAAGGAGTTTGGTTACATCAGAGAGGGCTAATATCCAACCTGGGTCTCCAATGTGGTGTTGGTTCATAAATCAAATGACAAGCGGGGGATGTGTAGATTTCACAAACCTCAACAATGCCTACCCAAAGGACAGTTACCCTTTGCTGAAGATAGATACACTGGTTGATGCGGCGGTCAGTTATTCAGTATTGAGTTTTCTCAGCGCATTCTCTAACTACCACCAGATTAAAATGCATCGAGACGATGCCAAAAAAAATATCTTTTATTACTTGGAAAGGTGTGTTTTGTTTAATGTAATGCCTTTGAGACTTAAGAACACTGGAGCTATGTATCAACAACTTATAGATGTAATATTTTCTAATCATTACAAGAAAAATATTGAAGTTTATGTTGATGATGTGTTAGTTAAGATTCAGTCAGTAGAACAAACACGTTAACAACTTAAAAGAAACATTTACAACTATTTGAGATTAAACCCACTAAAATGCACTTTTGGGGCTTCAACCAGAAATTTTATTAGTTATCGTTTAACTACCGAAGACATAAAAACAAATCTGAAAAAGTGAAAGCCTTGATGGATATGTCATCCCCTCAAAATGTAAATGAAGTTCATAAATTGATCGGCTGGATAGCTCGACTCAATCGTTCTATTTCAAAATCAACCGATAGAAGTGCAAATTTTTTAGACAAAAAATCAAGCATGTTGCTGGTCAGATTAACGCGAACATGCATTTTAGGGTTTGAAGGAATCTCTGGCATCCCCTATGGTCCTCCAAAATACAAAACATAACGAAGAACTCTCTCTATACTTGGGAGTCGGACCAGAGGTCGTTGGTTTAGTGCTCTTTAGGGAGGAGCACAGGAAGTAATATATGATCAACTACACGAGTCGAGTCCTCAGAGGCGTCAAAATTAGGTAACTTGTGATGGAAAAGTTAACTTTTGCTTTTATTGTTTTGACTCGTAGGCTTTGACCGTATTTTCAGGTGCACCCAATACAGGTCATCACTGATCATCCTCTGAAGTCCGTTCTCACATGACCAAAACATTTCAAAAGACACCTTAAATGGACTTTAGTGAGTTCGACATTTCCTAGCATATGTGACAGCAAGCTTCCAAATGGATTTTTTCGAGACAGTTGAATTGAAGGAGTAGAATACTGTCTTACGGGATGAGCGAAAGATTCTCCTACGGGACAAGTGTGAGACTCTCCTACGAAACGAGCAGAAAACTCTCATACGAGAAGAGTGAAAGACTCTCCTACATAAAGAGCAAATGGATCTCCTACGGGACTAGTGAAACTCTCCTATGAGACAAGCAAATACTATCCTAAGGGGTGATCGAAAGATTTCCCTAAAACAACTAGCTAAATGCATACCTTATAGATAAATGGCTCGCAGAATAAACACGTATAAAATTCAATCGAGAATAAATATCCGATCGAAAATAATACTTTCTTCTTAAGAAAATTTTAACAAGTTTTTTTCTTTACAAAAAGCTTATCATGAAATACACAAAAGAGAGGTGGTTAAAATTTTACATTTACAATTTATTTTGTTTTTATTTGTCTCTCAACTATGATGGAATAAGACTAGATAATGAGTTTAGAAAAAAATTGAATTATGAAGGTCTATATTAGAGTTTAAAGGCTTCTGTCTGAGTAGAACTATGACTGAATACATGGAACGTAATTTTAGCTATAGTAGCTCTAGTGACAGAGTTGTAATTATGGGTGATCAAATTATTAAAAAGTGTGAACGCTTTAGATATCTCGGTTCTATTGTTCAAATTGATGGTGATATAGATGGGGATCTTATTAGTAAAATTCAGGTTGGTTGGTTGAAGCGAAGGAATGCATCGAGCATGTTATGTGATAGAAAAGTATCGCTTAAACTTAAAACAAAATTTTATAAGATGGAGGTGAGACCAACAATGCTTTATGGTGCAGAATGTCGGTCTTTAAAAGAGAAGCATAGAACAAATTTAAGAGTTGTAGAGATGAGAATGCTTAGGTGTAAGAGTGGTTTGACACTTAGAGATAAAATGCAAAACGAATCTATATGTGAAAGAGTTGGTGTAGCTCCACTTGCAGACGAGATTAGAGAGAGTCGTGTTAGATGGTTTGGTCACATTAAACGCCTATCATCTGATAGAGATTAGTTGTTTTAGATTCAACTTATGTTAAGTAAGGCAGAGGTTGACCTAAAAAGACTTGGGCATCTTGTATAAAGAAATGATCTTAATCTATTAAAGTTAAATGCAAATATGACACTGAATCAGGCACAATGGAAACAAAAGTATTCATGTTGGCAACCCTACCTAGTGTGATAAAGGCGTGTTGTTGTTGCTGTATTAATTTCGCAACTAACAATAAATTATAATTTTCAATAATTTCTTCATTCTTCAGAAACAAAGCGTTAAGGGAAAAAACAATCATTAATAAATTAAAAAAAAAGGTTAGGATAACCGGATTCAATTTTAATCAAGATAAAATTAAGAAATTATACATGACATTTTTATTATTTTTTTATTTATAGATAAATTGAAAATTAATGGAAGTATGTGCTATTAAATACATTATAAACAAAAAAATGTTGAAATATTTATACTCAATCATTAAAATAATTATTTAGCTGAATTTGATATGTGTTAAAATTTTAAAACCATCCTGATAAAAATTAGGTCAAATTGTCTTGACAAAATTTGTTTCTTATCCAATGAAACATATAAGATATTGTGTGTTGAAGAATACATGTCATTAGAGAGACAATTGGGCGCTTAATAGGGGAAAACATATACCTATGTTCTTAGATATAACAAATTAGACTCTTTATTTTCTTCTAAATTGAAGAAAAATCTACAAAAAATGCAACTTAAATATAAACTTTTGTGATTTAATTAAAAATCTTAACAAAATACGAGAAAGGGATGACGATAGTCAGTTAATAGTGGGAATGAATCGTTATAAAAAATGAGAGGTGGGCAACAGTAGAAACTTAAATGTTGACAAACAAACAATAATGATTCGGTGGTAACAATCGAACAATGAGCACATGTGATGATAATCTAACAAAAGCTTTTCGGCATCGATAGTTGTTAGTGGTGATCGTTAATGTTAAAAATTTGATAGATGTTTATAGGTCTTTAGATTATCAAGCTATCATCTTTTTGGTACAATTTATAATTTTTCTTTTTATTGTAAAAATTATTGGTATATTCATAAGATTTAAATGTGACTATTGAATAAATGTAACCAAAATCAAAACACTAAATCGATTAACTTTTATTAATTCATTTGATCATACAATATTTTTTTTAACATCTAAGTAGTTTATTAACTTCAAAATTGATTGATATTAATGTTAGGTAATGTGGAGACCCGGTCCACCGCAATTTAAATAACTTCATAATTAAGAATCTCATATATTTTCCCACCTACCATTCACCTACCACATCCCACCTACTGCTCATTTAACTCACACCTATCGCTTTCTTGATTTCTATAGATAGCCTCTTATGACTTGTAATAACTAAGTCAAGCTAAGCCAAGCCAATTCCTATAAGAGAGAAAGTAAAAGAGAGAAAAAAAATAGATATTTTCTTGTAAACGTCGAGGTGCTCGACGGTGTAATTTCTCAAAGAAATAAAATCCTCTGCAGCTCCGTGGACGTGGACAAATTTATCGAACCATGTAAATCTGTGTGTCGCTCTGGTGTTTTTATGCATGCAATTTTTCTCATTCCATTTTTTCTTTACTTCTGTTGTTTTTCACAACAATTAAACTATTTGATTTTATCGCACCAAGTTTCTTATTCGGAGCGCAAGCACATAAAAAATAAAGATTATTTTATTCTTCAATTAATATATAAAAATTCTAATTACACTCCAAGTATTTGATTTGATAATTCGTAATATAATTTGAAAATAATAATCCAAAAATTACATTAAAATCCAAGTTCTATAAAGTGAATTTTCAATAATGTATCACGAGAAAAAACAAAAACAAAAAAAAAAGAAAAGTAAGAAAACCACTTTCATAAACTAAAGTGATTTCATGGCTTTCGGCGAACCCATGCCAGCTAATTAAGAACAAATCCGGTCCACCTCTCTCTTTTTCCTTTTTGTTTTCATTCTCCTTAATTTCTGAGGGATTAGATATGTAAAGGCGAGGGGACCCAACGGAGAGAAAATTCGGGAAATTTTTCCTCCCACTGCCCCCATCATTATATTCTAAATTTCCATAAAATCTTACTAATCGAATACTGGACCCTTCACATCCAACTATTGAAAGCAAACTCGCTAGGTTTGTTCCTGTGAGACGAGAAATTATTACGTATGGTGTCCGTACAGTTGGATATCAGTGAAGATCCGATCACGTGAAATGTATGGTTCGGATTATCGTCGTACCTGAAAGTGTGGTTCATTAGACGTAATAATTTCCTCTATGAAAAGCCCCTACAAGATGGAAAAATTATTACATCTGGAGTGCAGACAAGGACCGGGATGCAGCGAGGAGAGCGGAGGTCCAATTCCCGCCCTACGTCGGTGCATCTGAGTTGTTGTCCGCACATCCAGACATCTGGGTGTAATAATTTTTTTATCAAGATGACGTGCAGCTTGCTCCTTACTAGAAGTTTTCCCTCTTGATGTTGCTTTCTAAACTGTATTTATATTTTTTTAATAAATTTAAATGTCAATTAATAATATTGATATTAAATAGTAAAATTAAATTTGATATTCTAAGGGTTATTTTATGTAAAAATCATATAATTATTATGTATTTAAATATCTAACACCTGAGTAGGGAAGTAAACGAGATGAGTTTAGCTTGAGCCATGTCTTACTCATACTAGGCTCATTTGTCAAAACATAAGCTAGAGTTTGTGCTCAAATAAAATTGTCATGAACGATCAATGGAGAAGTTATTTATGGGATCAATGCCAGCAGAAAAAGAGAAATTACACGAAAACTCATTGTAGAAGGCATCAATGTTATCAAATTGTTGGCTTGTTGAGACAATGATCTAAGCCTTGACCAGTTCTAGCTCGATTAATAAATGAGCTTGTGACTTGATAAATTCAACTCATAAGCTTATTAACCAGTCGAGTTTGAATCAACTCACAAGTCGACAACTCTAACTCTCCAATTCATAAACTATTAATAATTTTTTTTTTAAATGAAAAACATATATTCATGAACATATTTATGACATCAAAGTATAGTAGGTGTAAATAAAGTATCAAAATATCCACATGGCTGATTACATACAGTTTTTTTAGTTCTGGAGTCTATTTAAAAAATTTGAGATTAAATTGATATTTTTATAAATTTTGGGACTAAAATGGTGTAATGCAAAGATTTCAAAGCTTAAATTCTAAAAGAGCGTTTAAATAAACAATTAATAATTTGTTCCTATGAGGAAAATTTTGAAAAATACTTTTTTTTTATTTTAATTTTAAAAAATGACAAATTTAAATATTAAAAACTAATGAAATTGTCACATCACGTGACAAAATTGCCCTGCCGGCATTTATTTTTTGAACGAAACAAAATGAGATTGTTCTTTTTCTTTAAAGAGAATGATTACATTTAAGAAAAGTTATTACGTGTGAATAAGATAGGTGAGGATGGTGCGGATTTGGTAGTATTTTGCAACCAAATAGAATCAATATTATCGTCAAATTGAGTGTCCCGAACCTAAACATTCTAAAATTGATTCAGTCTAAGTTCAATCAAGCCAAATCAAGCCATCGAAGCGCAATTGGAAGCTTCAATTGAATTATCAAATGAACTTCAATTTTGTCATATTTATCATTCACTCAAGTATCTCAACGAGCAGGATCCAACGTGCTTAAGTTCACTCAATTCCAAAGTCATCAAGACAATCAAACTTTTAAAATATTATCCATGATTAAAGATAATCAACATGGATCATCCAATCATACAGTTAAGAAAATTAAGCGTCAAAAGACTAAAACATCCCCCTAGAAATCTAAAAATAGCCCCCGTTCTTTATTTTAAGGGGGGAGGAGAAGAAAAAATGAAAAATAAAATTTCAGAACCTATTTTAAATTCAAGCAAAACTACACCGTTTGATATGAAAAAAAATTGCTCATAAAATATCACTAACATTTATCACTGCATAAAATATCAATGTAAGTTTTGTTTGAGATAAATTGGTCAACAATTCTTATTCCCGACACGTCTGATGCTGCATTTATCAACAAATTGATTTAGTTCTATGATTTCTTTTATTTTATGCCAATGTAATTTATTCATATTTTGTAGTGATATATTTGTCATTTTAGCTTTTCAAGGAAAATATTTAAGAACTTAAATTTCCATTACCAACTCCCCAAACCCTAAACACTTCAATCATTCTGCACTCAATGCTTACCTAATCATTTGATGTTGAGTTAATACTGTGAAGAAAGAAAACAATAAATCTAAGTCTTATTATTACTGCTCACATCTGCATGCTTTTATGCGCAGAGTTTTTTTTTATGATCTTGTGGGCTTAATGAACTTAGAATCGAGCGATCTTAGACTCATTAGATTCTTGTTATCTCCTACTCTTCACTTTCTTAAAAAAAGGAACACAGGATCTTTTCCTCCCTCATTTTTCCCTACATTGTCTTCTGCCTTGGCTTTGACATCTATGGTGAATCCTAACACCTGTTCCTCAAGCTTGCCGCCGTGGGAGCCCTCTTTGATGTCGGCGGCTGTCTTGACTAGCTTGAAATCTGATTTTTCACTCGCTACATCCCTTTCGGAGTCTTCTACCTTCATTCAAAAGGCATTGCCAACAGCAGTGTCGAGGGAAGGAAAGTTCTTCTCTGCTCCGATGGCCATGCAAACCCTGCGGATTTTGATTGTGCGAGGAGTGTTGACGTTGGATGCATCTGGCAGATGCGTTGCGTTTGTTTTTACAATCGATTGAAGTATGTCGATCAGTAAAGTGGCAAACGGTCGGTGGAGTAGCAAAGTGAGTGGTCGAATGACGGCGATGAGGCATGGCGTGACGAGGCAAAACCAAAAAGGAATAATAATAATAACAGTTTTAAAAGGGACCATTTTTTAGCCAAATGTTTTTGGAGGTGGGAGGGAAAAATTGATTGGAGGAGATCTCGAAGTGTGGAGTAGGTCTATGGGAGAATAGATTGAGTATTTTTGTGATAGCCGAAGATGATAAATAGAGTGAATCTGCTGACACGATTTATTCTAGGAATGTCGACCTTGCTCATCTTCTTGTTGATCACACGATTTATACTCACCGCACATTTTAGGATGTTAATTCTAAATTTGTTTGATGGATTGTGTCGGAGGAATAGAATGCTGGATCAATGAAAAATAGATTTGAGAGAGAGAGGGAGAAGATTTCTACTAGTCTTGTAGACCCGTTTTATTTCATCAAAGATATATGTTACATGTGAGGGGTCCCCAATGTCTACTCTCTCCCATTATATGCATAATAAAACTCTCTTATTTATAGAAAGTAGGAGGGAGAAAAAAATATAAAAATTACATATTTAACTCTACTTTAAAAATGAGAGCAATGGCATTCTAGTCCATTTATCTTGAACTGTCCCCGAGATCCGTTCATACCATTTTTGAGTATACAATTTAAAACACTTTAATAAAGTTCTTTTATATTTTGACTACTCTTCATCGTGGATCGCAAATATTCCAAATTCTAACGAGGGAAAGTAATGCATTAGACATCTCATGATAAAGCCAAACCATGAAACCAAATTAAGAGTTGTTTGAGATCATATTTATTTTTTTCTTTTATTTTAATGAAATATTTTTAAAAATTAAAATATTTATATGATTAATTATCTTTAAAAATAATTTATAAAAAAATATTTATTTTATTTTAATAAATATTATTTTAAAAGAATATTTATATCAACATTTGAATACATTGATGCTTTTTTTGGCATAAATTTATAAGATAAAAAAATAGTTATATTGATTTAGAAATAAGATATTAAATTTTGAAGATTTTTATATGACTAATAAAGTACATAATATGATTAATTTCTGAAATAAGTAAATGGCTATAGGGGTGTAAACGAGCTTAGCTCGTGTTCGGCTAGTTAAAAAATATCACTGTTCATATTCGGCTCATGTATATATCGAGCAAAAAAAATTGTTCATGTTCAGCTCATTTGCTTAATAAGCCAACTACGAGCTATTTGCGAACATCAAGTCATTTTGATAGCTTAGTTATGAAGACTGCAGTTTTAGGATGCTAAGGGTATAGGCGAGATTTAAATATTATTATTTATATTAAAATATTTATTTAGCTAGAATTTACTATATTTTTGTTCTATTTTTAATAAACAAATTTAATTTTAAATAAGCTGACAATATGTATGTATATGTATATATTAATTAGAGAGAAATGAAATACTCCATTTTAGCTAATATATTTCGGCTCGGAGTGATTAGCCAGCCATCCTTGGCATGAACGAACCGGTTCCTCGGGTTAACTCATACTTGCATCTCAAGTGCGATATATATAACTCCCACTGGGCGAATCAGCAAATTAGGGTTTACGTTCAGAAACTAAGCGGCGGCGAAGATGGTTGAGAAGGGTAGCAAAGGGCGGAAGGAAGAAGTTGTCACAAGAGNGAGTGCGATATATATAACTCCCTCTGGGCGAATCAGCAAATTAGGGTTTACGCTCAGAAACTAAGCGGCGGCGAAGATGGTTGAGAAGGGTAGCAAAGGGCGGAAGGAAGAAGTTGTCACAAGAGAGTATACCATCAATCTTCACAAAAGGCTCCACGGATGGTACCCTTTTTTCCGTTTGTTATCTTATTTTCTCGTCTCTCTCTTTTTCTGGCCCATTTTAATTTATTTCTATACATGTATGAAGAAATGTTCTGTGATTTGTGGTTATCAAGATTAAAGTTCCTCGATTAAATTTTTTTTTTCTTTTTGTGGTGATCCTTTGAAAAATGGACTTATTACCTGTTTTCGACTTTTGTTTGCTATCCGGGAAGTACTTGGAATCTTCATTGATCTTTCTATTTACCTTGCTTGGTTTTCTGGTAATTTTTATAAATTTTCCATGGAAATTGAAGAAGATTATTTTTTATTTTGCGTCGTTGTGGGTGATTTCTACTCACATTGGAAGTTTTCTTTTAGTCATTTACACGATGAACACCAAAAATTGGCGATTGTTGTTTTCTTGTTCGCGTAGTGTCACTGTCACACTGTGCTATCAAACTCATTTCAGTTATGGTGGGATTGTAGGGAGGAACTTAAGTGTTAAAGTTGACTCATTGGTAAGATTTGAAACCTTAAATGATTGAACAAGGAGGACTCACAGCTATTAGGGTAGATGCTACCTAGAGAAGTGATCAGTAGTAGGGCTGTTTAAACAGCTCATTGTTCGCGAACGGCTCGTGTTCGGCTCGTTAAGAAGCTCATGTTTGGCTCGTTCGCTAAGTTAACAAGCCGAACACGAACCAATATTTGTTTGTTCTTGTTCGGTTCATTTTGACACGAAATACTACTAATCAATTATATATATATCTTTGATGAGTAGCATTTTTAAAAAAATTTATTGACTACAAGGCTACAAAGATTTATAATTAATTAAAAGTATTAATGAAGAAAATAGAATAAAAATCATTAAATTAGATTCAAATGATGCTTTAAATATTTCCCCAATCCTTAATCTTATGACTATGTGATTAGGGTTGTCAAAACGACTCTTTGTTCGTTCACACTTTTTGAGCTTGAAATATAAACGAGCCGAACACTAGGCTCAACTCGTGTTCGGCTTGTTTACACCCCTAATCAGTAGTGCTATATTTGTAGGCTTGTTGAATGGGCTTGGTACATATCCTTTTAATGGATTTCTATGAAAAGAAATAACTTTTTGAGAATAATTAGACAACTACTTTGTAGAGTTTGATTACCTTTTTACTGTTTTTTGGTAAGCACATTAACAATATTATGGATCATTAGGATGTAGTTTCTTAGAAAGGTATCGGCTTTTGACCTTGTCCAATAACTTTCGCATTTGTTGTATCAATTCCGGCCCAATCTGATCTACTCTCCAGCCAACACATTGAGTTTGGGTGATTTTTTGTTTTAAGAAGATGCGATCAATTTTTGTTGATTGGATTGTAATGGGTGATTTTTTAGCAGTATAGGAGGGTTGTGCATGTTTTGACAGTAGGTTTTTGTGGCTCATAGAGGTTCATATGATTTAAAAGCATTTTTGTTGTGAGTGGGAGGGAATTGCGGGTGGATGAGCCTTGAGTTTAGTATGTCCGCACCTTGCACGGCCATGTGATGATTATGAGCTATGCACAGAATGTATTTTGGAGCATTATTTTTTAAATATAGATGATTGTAAAGGTGCCCAATTTTTTTTTAATAAACTTCTAGTAAACTGCAAAACCTGCTTAAGTGTTTTTTTTTTTTTTTTTTTTGAAATNTTTTTTTTTTTTTTTGAAATTAAGGCTCAATATACTTTTGAAATAGATTCACAACTGGTGAAAGATCTTTTGGACACTTGGCTGCCTATTGTTTTGCATAGGACCATTACTTGGTCATCTTTGTGATGGTGCAAGTTTGTATCTATGCCTCAATTACTAATTACTGTAATAATTTGTGTTTGTATCATTTTATTCATTGATATAATTTAAAATTCATCATCATAACTGTATATTTCAAACTTGTTTGAAATAATCTTTTTAATTGAAATTGGATGAAGGTAATTTGTAGGATACAATGTTGTGCATTGCCATAAGGTAATTTGTGGTAATCTTTGAACATCGTTTAAATTTTTCAATCATGCATTGAACGACCGGCAAAAGATGTATTGGAGAATCAAAAGGAAAAATTTTTGTAAATAAAAATAGTTGATGGTGAAGTAATAATGTAAAGAAAAGATAAAATATAAGAAGTTATATTATAAAAATTGATTTAAATGTAAAAGCTTAGAAAACTGGAAAAAATATAAAATTGCCCGTAGAGAGTCTAAGAGTACAATCCGTGATGCCAAGAATTTTGCTTTTAGTGATTTTTATAATATATTAGATACTGAAGAAGGTGAAAAATATATGTATAAACGTTCCAAATAAAGAGAAAAGAAAAGTATAAATATAACTTAAATAAATGTATTAAAGATGAAAATCAGAAAGTGTTTCTTAAAAAAGATATTCGACACAGGTGGGTGAGTTATTTTGATAAACTTTTCAATGAAGTTTTTGAAAATAAATTTTACCTTAGTGATCTTAATATTGTTAATAATAATAAAATATTTTATTTTTACCGTCGCATTAGTAAAAAAGAAGTTGAGGCTTTAAAGAAAACCAAGGGTGGAAAGTTTGTAGGGCTTGATGATATCCCAATTGAGTGTTGAAATATTTAGGTGATTTGGGAGTTTATTGGATTGCTAAACTCTTCAATATTATTTTAAAAACTAAAAAGATGCCTGAGAAGTGGAGGAAGAGCATTTTAGTTTCCATTTTTAAGAATAAAGGTGATGCACAAAAATGTGCAAATTATAAAGGAATTAAGTTGATGTGTCATTTATTAAAATTATGGGAGATGGTAATTGAGCATAGGTTAAGACGTATTACAAAGATTTCTCATAAGCAATTTGGATTATGTCTGACAGGTCTGTCATCGAAGCCATACATTTATTGAGAGGTTTGATGGAGAAGTACAAAGAGAAAAAGAAGGATCTTCATATGATTCTTATTGATTTAGAAAGTGCTTGCTATAAGGTTCCATGAGATATCCTTTAGAGAGTTCTAGAGAGGAAAGGTTGATATGACTTACATTCAAGTCATTAAAGATATGTATACTAGAATTGTTACTTGTGTTCGAACAAAAGGAGTAATGCCCAAATATTTTCCTATTTCAGTTGGATTACCTCAAGGATTGACTTTAAGCCCATATCTTTTTGTTTTAGTTATGAATGCTCTTTTTGAACATTACAGGAGGATGTACCTTGCTGTATGTTTTTTGTTGATGATATACTTCTTATGGATAAGACTAGAGAAAGAGGCCAAGAAAACTTGAATAATGGAGGTATACTATGGAGTCTAAAGGCCTTCGTTTGAGTAGAACTATAAGTGAATACATGGAAAGTAATGTTAGTTATAGTAACTCTGGTTATAACTATGGGTGATCAAATTACTAAAAAGTGTGAACTTTTTAGATATCTCGAGTTTATTGTTCAAAGGGATGGTGGCATGGATGGGGATGTTATTACTAGAATTCAAGTTGGTTGGTAGAAGTGGATGAATGCTTCTTGCCTATTGTGTTATAGAAAATTACCGCATAGACTGAAAGAAAATTTTTATAAGATAGTGATGAGAACTACAATTCTTTATGGCGCAGAATGTTGGCCTTTAAAATTGAAGCATAAAACTAAGTTAAGTGTTACTAAGTTGAGAATGCTTAGATGGATGAGTAGCTTTACACTTAGAGATAAATTGTGAAATAAATATGTCTATGATAGGGTTGGTGTAGCTCCAGTGGTGGATAAAATTAGAGAGAGTCATCTTAGATGGTTTGGCCACATTGAACGCCGACCATCTGATGATCCGGTTAGGAGAGTAGATATTTTAGATTCGACTTATGTTAAGGCAGAGGTAAACCTAGAAAGGCTTGGGCATATTGTATAAAAATGATCTTAATTTATTTGAATTAAATGAAAATATGAAACTCAATATGACACAATGGAAAAAAAAGGTGTGGAGGATAAAGGCATGTTGTATTGGTACATTTTTTTGTGAGGCGAGGCACAAGTCACCAAAATTAAATAAAGATAAATAAAAAATANTTGATCCTTTGAAAAATGGACTTATTATATGTTTTCGACTTTTGTTTGCTATCCGGGAAGTACTCGGAATCTTCATTGATCTTTCTATTTACCTTGCTTGGTTTTCTGGTAATTTTTATCAATTTTCCATGGAAATTGAAGAAGATTATTTTTTATTTTGCGTCGCTGTGGGTGATTTCTAGTCACATTGGAAGTTTTCTTTTAGTCATTTACACGATGAACACCAAAAATTGGCGATTGTTGTTTTCTTGTTTGCGTAGTGTCACTGTCACACTGTGCTATCAAACTTATTTCAGTTATGGTGGGATTGTAGGGAGGAACTTAAGTGTTAAATTTGACTCATTGGTAAGATTTGAAATCTTAAATGATTGAACAAGGAGGACTCACAGCTATTAGGGTAGATGCTACCTAGAGAAGTGATCAGTAGTAGGGCTGTCTAAACGGCTCGTTGTTCGCGAACGGCTCGTGTTCGGCTTATTAAGAAGCTTATGTTTGGCTCGTTCTACTAAGTTAACGAGTAGCGAACGAGCCAAACACGAACCAATATTTGTTCGTTCGTGTTCGGCTCGTTTTGGCACGAAATACTACTAATCAATTATGTATATATCTTTGATGAGTAGCATTTAAAAAAAAAAATTAATTGACTACAATGCTACAAAGATTTATAATTAATTAAAAGTATTAATGAAGAAAATAGAATAAAAATTATTAAATTAGATTCAAATGATGTTTTAAATCTTGCCCCAATCCTTAACATCTTATGGCTATATGATTAGGGTTGTCAAAATGATTCTTTGTTCGTGAACGGCTCCTGTTCGGCTCGCTAAGCAAACGAGCTGAACACAAACACACTTTTTGAGCTCGAAATATAAACGAGCCAAACAAGAGCTNAATATAAACGAGCCGAACACGAGGCTCAACTTGTGTTCGGCTTGTTTACACCCCTAATCAGTAGTGTTGTATTTGCAGGCTTGTTGAATGGGCTTGGTACATATCCTTTTAATGGATTTCTATCAAAAGAAATAACTTTTTGAGAGTAATTAGACAACTACTTTGTAGAGTTTGATTACCTTTTTACTTTTTTTTGGTAAGCACATTAACAATAATATGGATCATTAGGATGTAGTTTCTTAGAAAGGTATCGGCTTTTGACCTTGGCCAATAACTTTTGCATTTGTTGTATCAATACCGGCCCAATCTGATCTACTCTCCAGCCAACACATTGAGTTTGGGTGATTTTTTGTTTTATAAGAAGATGCGATCAATTTTTGTTGATTGGATTGTAATGAGTGATTTTTTAGCAGTATAGGAGGGATGTGCATGTTTTGACAGTAGGTTTTTGTGGCTCGTAGAGGTTCATATGATTTAAAAGGCATTTTTGTTGTGAGTCGGAGGGAATTGCGGGTGGATGAGCCTTGAGTTTAGTATGTCCGCACCTTGCACGGCCATGTGATGATTATGAGCTATGCTTATTTTTTAAATATAGATGATTGTAAAGGTGCCCAAAATTATTTTAATAAACTTCTAGTAAACTGCAAAGCCTACCTAAGTGTTTTTTTTTATTTTTTTTAAATTAAGGCTCAATATACTTTTGAAATAGATTCACAACTGGTGAAAGATCTTTTGGACACTTGGCTGCCTATTGTTTTGCATAGGACCATTACTTGGTCATCTTTGTGATGGTGCAAGTTTGTATCTATGCTTCAATTACAAATTACTGTAATAATTTGTGTCTGTATCATTTTATTCATTGATATAATTTAAAATTCGTCATCATAACTGTATATTTCAAACTTGTATGAAGTAATCTTTTAAATTGAAATTGGATGAAGGTAATTTGTAGGATACAGTATTGTGCATTGCTATAAGGTGATTTGTGGTAATCTTTGAACAACGTTTAAATTGTTCAATCATGCATTGAACGACCGTCAAAAGATGTATTGGAGAATCAAATAGAAAAATTTTTGTAAATAAAAATAGTTGGTGGTGGAATAATAATGTAAAAGAAAAGATAAAATATAAGAAGTTATAGTATAAAAATTGATTTAAACGTAAAAGCTTAGAAAACCGAGAAAAATATAAAATTACCCGTAGAGAGTCTAAGAATACAATCCGTGATGTCAAGAATTTTGCTTTTAGTGATTTTTATAATATATTAGATACTGAAGAAGGTGAAAAATATATGTATAAACCTTCCAGATGAAGAGAAAAGAAAAGTATAGATATAACTTAAGTAAAATGTATTAAAGATGAAAATCAAAAAGTGTTTTTCTTAGAAAAAGATATTCGACATAGGTGGGTGTTATTTTGATAAACTTTTCAATGAAGTTTTTGAAAATAAAATTGACCTTAGTGATCTTAATATTGTTAATAATAATAAAATATTTTATATTTACCGTCGCATTAGTAAAAAAGAGGTTGAGGCTTTAAAGAAAACCAAGGGTGAAAAGTTTGTAGGGCCTGATGATATCCCAATTGAGTGTGAAAATATTTAGGAGATTTGGGAGTTTATTGGATTGCTAACATCTTTAATATTATTTTAAAAATTAAAAAGATGTCTGAGAAGTGGAGGAAGAGTATTTTAGTTTCCATTTTTAAGAATAAAGGTGATGCACAAGAATGTGCAAATTATAAAGGAATTAAGTTGATGTGTCATTTATTAAAATTATGGGAGATGGTAATTGAACATAGGTTAAGACGTATTACAAATATTTCTCATAATCAATTTGGATTATGTCGGACAGGTCTGCCATGGAAGCTATACATTTATTGAGAGGTTTGATGGAGAAGTACAAAGAAAAAAGAAGGATCTTCATATTATTCTTATTGATTTAGAAAGTGCTTACTATAAGGTTCCATGAGATATCTTTGGAGAGTTCTAGAGAAGAAAGGTTGATATGACTTACATTCAAGTCATTAAAGATATGTATACTAGAATTGTTACTTGGGTTCGAACAAAAGGAGTAATGTCCAAATACTTTCCTATTTCAGTTGGATTACCTCAAGGATTGACTTTAAGCCTATATCTTTTTGTTTTAGTTATGAATGCTCTTTTTGAACATTACAGGAGGATGTACCTTGGTGTATGCTTTTTGTTGATGATATACTTCTTATGGATAAGACTAGAGAAAGAGGCCAAGAAAACTTGAATAATGGAGGTATACTATGGAGTCTAAAGGCTTTCGTTTGAGTAGAACTATAAGTGAATACATGGAATGTAATTTTAGTTATAGTAACTCTAGTGATATTGTTGTAACTATGGTTGATCAAATTACTAAAAAGTGTGAACTTTTTAGATATCTCGAGTTTATTGTTCAAAGGGATGGTGTTATAGATGGGGATGTTATTACTAGAATTCAAGTTGGCTGGTTGAAGTGGATGAATGCTTCTTGCCTATTGTGTTATAGAAAATTACCGCTTAGACTGAAAGAAAATTTTTATAAGATAGTGATGAGAACTACAATTCTCTATGGAGCAGAATGTTGGCCTTTAAAATTAAAGCATAAAACTAAGTTAAGTGTTACTAAGTTGAGAATACTTAGATGGATGAAGGTGAAAAATATATGTATAAACCTTCCAAATAAAGAGAAAAGAAAAGTATAGATATAACTTAAATAAAATGTATTAAAGATGGAAATCAAAAAGTGTTTTTCTTAGAAAAAGATATTCGATATAGGTGGGTCAGTTATTTTGATAAACTTTTCAATGAAGTTTCTGAAAAAAAAATTGACCTTAGTGATCTTAATATTGTTAATAATAATAAAATATTTTATTTTTACCGTTGCATTAGTAAAAAAGAAGTTGAGGCTTTAAAGAAACCAAGGGTGGAAAGTTTGTAGGGCCTGATGATATCCCAATTGAGTGTGAAAATATTTAGGAGATTTGGGAGTTTATTGGATTGCTAAACTCTTCAATATTATTTTAAAAACTAAAAAGATGCCTGAGAAGTGAAGGAAGAGTATTTTAGTTTCCATTTTTAAGAGTAAAGGTGATGCACAAGAATGTGCAAATTATAAAAGAATTAAGTTAATGTGTCATTTATTAAAATTATGGGAGATGCTAATTGAACATAGGTTAAGACGTATTACAAAGATTTCTCATAATCAATTTGGATTATGTCGGACAGGTCTGTCACGGAAGCTATACATTTATTGAGAGGTTTGATGGAGAAGTACAAAGAGAAAAAGAAGGATCTTCATATGATTCTTATTGATTTAGAAAGTGCTTGCTATAAGGTTCCATGAGATATCCTTTAGAGAGTTCTAGAGAGGAAAGGTTGATATGACTTACATTCAAGTCATTAAAGATATGTATACTAGAATTGTTACTTGTGTTCGAACAAAAGGAGTAATGTCCAAATATTTTCCTATTTCAGTTGGATTACCTTAAGGATTGACTTTAAGCCCATATCTTTTTGTTTTAGTTATGAATGCTCTTTTTGAACATTATAGGAGGATGTACCTTGGTGTATGATTTTTGTTGATGATATACTTCTTATGGATAAGACTAGAGAAAGAGGCCAAGAAAACTTGAATAATGGAGGTGTACTATGGAGTCTAAAGGCCTTCGTTTGAGTAGAACTATAAGTGAATACATGAAAAGTAATTTTAGTTATAGTAACTCTAGTGATATGGTTATAACTATGGGTGATCAAATTACTAAAAAGTGTGAACTTTTTAGATATCTCGAGTTTATTGTTCAAAGGGATGGGGGTATAGATGGGGATGTTATTACTAGAATTCAAGTTGGCTGGTTGAAGTGGATGAATGCTTCTTGCCTATTGTGTTATAGAAAATTACCGCTTAGACTGAAAGAAAATTTTATAAGATAGTGATGAGAACTACAATTCTCTATGGAGCAGAATGTTGGCCTTTAAAATTGAAGCATAAAACTAAGTTAAGTGTTACCAAGTTGAGAATACTTAGATGGATGAGTAGTATTACACTTAGAGATAAATTGCGAAATAAATATATCTATGATAGGGTTGGTGTAGCTCCAGTGGTGGATAAAATTAGAGAGAGTCATCTTAGATGGTTTGGCCACATTGAATGCCGACCATTTGATGATCCGGTTAGGAGAGTAGATACTTTAGATTCGACTCATGTTAAGGCAGAGGTAGACCTAGAAAGGCTTGGGCATATTGTATAAGAATGATCTTAATTTATTAGAATTAAATGAAATATGAAACTCAATATGACACAATGGAAAAAAAGGTGTGGGGGATAAAGGCTTGTTGTATTGGTACATTTTTTTGTGAGGCGAGGCACAAGTCACCAAAATTAAATAAAGATAAATAAAAAATATGAAAAATAAAGTATTTAAGAGTAATAGATATTAACCATAACATATCATAATAAAAATGTATGCAAGAACTCAACGATAAGCAAGAAGTCTGATATAAATAATTAAATAAAAACGATAAGTTAAAAATAAACAAAATGTCATTATTGTGTGTTAGAAAATTTATTGCGGAAGAGCGAGAATTTTTTACATCTTAGTTTCATACGGATATCATCCACATAAACAATTGAAATGAGAGAATACATGAGTATGAATATGGGAGCAAGNCGATATAAATAATTAAATAAAAACGATAAGTTAAAAATAAACAAAATGTCCTTATTGTGTGTTAGAAAATTTATTGCGGAAGAGCGAGAATTTTTTACATCTTAGTTTATTACGGATATCATCCACATAAACAATTGAAATGAGAGAATACATGAGTATGAATATGGGAGCAAGTTTGTGCAATTTACTCTGTGATCTTGCCTTCTTCAGTAAAAGGAGAAGATAGAACATTGTAAGTTATTTATCAAACTATTTCACCCGAGCTAGGCTTCATAGTTTTTTCCTTCTTGAGTTTTTCATATGGAAATTTTTTGTCTTTGATATTTCTCATTTATTTGTTTGTTTGCAAGATTTTTGCTTGAAAAAAGAACAAAAATATTATTCTTTTGTTACTGATTTTTTAGCATGCAATAGTTTAGCATTCTTTTTCGGAATAAATAACTTTATAATTGCAATTTTTTAGGTTGATTATTTTATCTGAGCAAGGCCGCATAATTTTTCCCTTCTCAAGTCTTTCATCTAAAAATTCACGTCTCCTATATTATCTCATTTTATTTATTTTTTCGTGGGAACTTAGGGCGTGTTTAGCGCAGCTTATTTGGGCATTCGACATTTTAAAAAAAACGTCGAAATGTCATTTGGTTATCGCGTTGAAATGGCGGTCAGAAACGCGCGACGAATTTTATTAAGGAATCACGACCGCGTATTGGCCCCGCGGTTCGCATTCTGTCTTAGCTTATCACTGTTGAGCCCCTCGATTCCGTCCCCGTTCTCGCCTCATTGCCTCAGCTCTGCGATCAAATTCTCATACCTGCGCCTCTCCTCTCCCTTCTCTATCTGTGTTCTGGTTATTAGCCCATGTCTTGGAATTTCTCTTCGAGAGCGTTCTGCACACCATAACTCTTCCTTTTAGATAGTGAACGAATTAGGTAATCTCTCTTACAGCTTATAGTTTCACACGGGTCTTCTTCCATCTAAAGAATTGACGGTATCCTTCTATGTTTGTTTTCTTGGATTTTTTTTCCTTTACTCGGCGAAATTTGTTTCGTTGATTCTTGGTGTTGGTTTCTGGAGAAAAGTTCTGAAGTTTGTTGGTTCATATTGATGATTTTCTTTCAAACATTACATAGCATGCATGAGTACATGATGGAAAAACTCTTTCCTTTTGTATAAGCTGTTTCTACTGGATTTTCGTGAACCCTAGAGTATGTGCAACTGAAATCTTGGTGTAGTCTTGCTCATCGTGNGAATAACTTTATAATTGCAATTTTTTAGGTTGATTATTTTATCTGAGCCAGGCCGCATAATTTTTCCCTTCTCAAGTCTTTCATCTAAAAATTCACGTCTCCTATATTATCTCATTTTATTTATTTTTTCGTGGGAACTTAGGGCGTGTTTGGCGCAGCTTATTTGGGCATTCGACATTTTAAAAAACGTCGAAATGCCATTTGGTTATCGCGTTGAAATGGCGGTCAGAAACGTGCGACGAATTTTATTAAGGAATCACTACCACTGTTGAGCTCCTCGATTCCGTCCCCGTTCTCGCCTCATTGCCCCAACTCTACGATCAAATTCTCATACCTGTGCCTCTCTCCTCTCCCTTCTCTATCTGTGTTCTGGTTATTAGCCCATGTCTTGGAATTTCTCTTCGAGAACGTTCTGCATACCATCACTCTTCCTTTTAGATAGTGAACGAATTAGGTAATCCCTCTTACTGCTTATAGTTTCACACGGGTCTTCTTTCATCTAAAGAATTGACGGTATCCTTCTAATGTTTGTTTTCTTGGATTTTTTTTCCTTTACTCAGCGAAATTTGTTTTGGTGATTCTTGGTGTTGGTTTCTGGAGAAAAGTTCTAAAGTTTGTTGGTTCAGATTGATGATTTTCTTTCAAACATTACATAGCATGCATGAGTACATGGTGGAAAAACTCTTTCCTTTTGTATAACCTGTTTCTACTTGATTTTCGTGAACCCTAGAGTATGTGCAACTGAAATCTTGATGTAGTCTTGCTCACCATGCTTAGAAGTGTTAGATAATAGCTAAAAGAACGAGAAAGATTTGTTTTAATTGTTAGTTGAATGCTTGATCAATTATGACTCATTAATTCTTTGATGGGGTGGAAATCTAATGATTCCGAGGGCAATTAACATAACATTGTCACAAGTTATTAAGAATTTTTGTATTCACATATCAATTATATTTTGTGATGGTGATGAACTATTAATGATCAAATATTAACAAACATATAAGTGTAAAAAAATTGTTTTTTTGCCCAATTTTTTTTGTGTTAACTTATGTTAGATTACCACTTACATCGATTATACAGAAAATAGAAACTATAATTAGATTACTTTTTACGATACTTGTGGTTGACATGATCTCTATGGATGGAGGATATCTACTTGTTTTTTTTTATTGGTATTTGATACGAGTTTTTTCATTTTCATTATGTAATGCAAATTAACATGTTCGGTTTGTCACATGTTAAGTTAGTTTGTTTAACTGTCAATTCTTCAATTAGTTCCTACATGGCTAAGATGAAACAATAAGGTTCGTCAGCAATGTGGGGTAAGAAAGTTTCATATATTTTTTGTGATCTTTGCTTTAAATAGATTAAGGCTGATAATACTTGTTATCCTTTATTGGTATTTAATACGAGTTTTTTCATTTTCTTTATGTAATGCAAATTAACATGTTGAGTTTGTCACATGTTAAGTTAGTTTGTTTATCTGTCAATTCTTCAATTAGTTCTTATATGGCTAAGATGAAAGAAGGGAGTCCGTCAGCACTGTGGGATAAAGAAATTACATACATTTTTTTTTTATATTTGCTTTAAATAGATTGAGGCTAGTAATAGACCTACCACATACTTTAACAAGAAATGTTGCTAAAATATTTCGAAGAGGTACAAAGAGTTGATTAGAAGGGAGTATGATAGGCTAATATTCAAGAACAAGTGAGATCAATTGAAGGAGTGAAAGTTATGGAAGGAGCTGAAACGGGGATCCACTGGATTGTGTTAGGATCCCATTAAGCTTACCATTGATGCTTCAGAGGACTGGTGGACTGAGAAGTTAAAGGTAATAATGGAGTAACATATACTTTTTGCTCATAATCATTTTTGTTTTGTTTTAACTAATATGCCTCCTCCCCCCTACCCTCTCCTCCATCCCCCCACAACATTGCAGTTTGTACCAGCTGCAAAAAAAAAATTAAGGTGTGCAGAATGGAGCCGGACTTTGAAGATAAATTGGACGTAATGTTCAAAGGTGTTGTCGTGACGAGTCAGCTTGCGTTCAACCCAAGTGAACAGGGTTTTGCAGGTATCTCAGGTGACTTGCCACCAGAGCAGGTAACGAGTTCTGGTGAAGTGCCTAGCATAAACCCTAGGAAGGTCGAGTCCACGTACCAATCAAAGAGGCGTAGGGTGGGAAAAAGGAGGACAAAAAAAATGTTTTCGTGAAGAGTTCAATAGATAGACTAATATAAGTCTTTGCAACTATGCCACCTCTTGCTACAGTTGACACCACCATCAATGATTTTTTTGTAGTGCAGCTGCGGCGATTGCTATATTGCTGTTAGAATACTATTGCTCCATCACTGTTCAAACACCACGCATGACGTTGTTCTTTATTGGGGATAAATGGGTGGTTGAAATGCTTGTTGGCATCCAATAAGGTTTAATAATATGTTTCGTATGAGTGTATCCATTTTTTTAGATCTCCTTCACGAGCTACGTAGCAACCACGATCTCCAAGGTTCGTGTAGAACGACTACATGGGAGGTGTTAGCAATAACTCTGTATATTCTATCTCAGAACGAATCAATCAGAGAAGCTATGAAGCGATTAGAACATTCCTTGGAGACAATAAGTCGATATTTCTCAGAAGGTTTGAAAGCATTAGTTAGTTTAGCGTCACACATAATTAAGCCAGACGATCCATCATTCAGTACAACCCCCAGAAAATTTGCCAATGGCTCCTTATAGTTCTGGTGAAAACAGCAGCACTGCGCAGTGTCAGAATGACCATTTATCCAGAAAAAACTGCAAATCAACTATTCTTCAAACGCACAAAACGAATAGCTAAACAATTTATCCAAGTCAGAGGCAGAATTGTCATTTATCCAGAAACAACTGCAAATCAGTTGTTTTCCAAATGCACAAACCAAACAGCCAACCAATTTATTAGGATAAGCTGCTGATCAACAGCTTATCAGAATAAATTGTTTGTTTTGGATAAGCTGGATAAGTGAAATTATGATATAAAGTTTTCACTCTTCTTCCATAATTTTCTGGCATGCAATAGTCATAAAATAAACTAGTTATGAATTAGTACTCCAANATGAGATTAATTGAAGGAGTGAAAGTTATGGAAGGAGCTGAAACGAGGATTCACTGGATTGGGTTAGAATCCCATTAAGCGTACCATTGATGCTTCAGAGGACTGGTGGACTGAGAAGTTAAAGGTAATAATGGAGTAACATATACTTTTTGCTCATGATCATTTTTGTTTTGTTTTAACTAATATGCCCGTCTCCCCCCTACCCCCTCCTCCATCCCCCCACGACATTGCAGGCTGTACCAGCTGCAAAAAAAATTAAGGTGTGCAAAATGGAGCCGGACTTTGAAGATAAATTGGACGTAATGTTCAAAGATGTTGTCGTGACAGGTCAGCTTGCGTTCAACCCAAGTGAACAGGGTTTTGCAGGTATCTCAGGTGCCACCAGAGCAGGTAACAAGTTCTAGTGAAGGGCCTAGCATAAACCCTAGGAAGGTCGAGTCCACGTACCAATCAAAGAGGCGTAGGGTGGGAAAAAGGAGGACAAAAAAAGATGTTTTCGTGAAGAGCTCGATAGATAGACTGATATAAGTCTTTGCAACTATGCCACCTCCTGCTACAGTTGACACCACCATCAATGATTTTTTTGTAGTGCAGCTGTGGCGATTGTTATGTTGCTGCTAGAATACTATTGCTCCATCACTATTCAAACACCACACATTATGTTGTTCTTTATTGGGGATAAATAGGTGGTTGAGATGCTTGTTGGCATCCAATAAGGTTCAATAATATGTTTCGTATGAGTGTACCCATTTTTTTAGATCTCCTTCACGAGCTACGTAGCAACCACGATCTCCAAGGTTCGTGTAGAACGACTACAAGGGAGGTGTTAGCAATAACTTTGAATATTCTATCTCAGAACTAATCAACCAGAGAAGCTATGAAGCGATTAGAACATTCCTTAGAGACAATAAGTCAATATTTCTCAGAAGGTTCGAAAGCATTAGTTAGTTTAGCGTTTAAGCCAGACGATCCATCATTCAGTACAACCCCCAGAAAATTTGCCAATGGCCCGTTATAGTTCTGGTGAAAACAGCAACACTGCGCAGTGTCAGAATGACCATTTATTCAGAAAATACTGCAAATCAACTGTTTTTCAAATGCACAAAACGAATAGCTAAACAATTTATCGAAGTTAGGGGCAGAATGGTCATTTACTGCAAATCAGTTGTTTTTCAAATGCACAAACTAAACAGCCAACAAATTTATCAGGATAAGCTGCTGATCAATAGCTTATCAGAATAAATTGTTTGTTTGGATTAGCTGGATAAGTGAAATTATGATATAAAAATTTCACTCTTCTTCCATAATTTTCTGGCATGCAATAGTCATAAAATAAACTAGTTATGAATTAGTACTCCAANCCCAGGACTTTGCAGGCTGTACCAGCTAGAAAAAAAGATTAAGTTGTGCAGAATGGAGTCGGACTTTGAAGCTAAATTGGACGTAATGTTCAAAAGTGTTGTCGTGACGGGTCAGCTTGCGTTCAACCCAAGTGAACATGGTTTTGCAGGATCTCAGGTGACTTACCACCCGAGCAGGTAACGAGTTCTGATGAAGGGCCTAGCATAAACCCTAGGAAGGTCGAGTCCACGTACCAATCAAAGAGGCGTAGGGTGGGAAAAAGGAGGACAAAAAAAGATGTTTTCGTGAAGAGCTCGATAGATAGACTGATATAAGTCTTTGCAACTATGCCACCTCTTGCTACAGTTGACACCACCATCAATGATTTTTTTGTAGTGCAGCTGCGGCGATTGCTATATTGCTGTTAGAATACTATTGCTCCATCACTGTTCAAACACCACGCATGACGTTGTTCTTTATTGGGGATAAATGAGTGGTTGAGATGCTTGTTGGCATCCAATAAGGTTCAATAATATGTTTCACATGAGTGTACCAATTTTTTTGGATCTCCTTCACGAGCTACGTAGCAACCACGATCTCCAAGGTTCGCGTAGAACGACTACAAGGGAGGTGTTAACAATAACTCTATATATTCTATCTCTAAACGAATCAATCAGAAAAGCTATTAAGCGATTAGAACATTCCTTAGAGACAATAAGTCGATAATTCTCAGAAGGTTTGAAAGCATTAGTTAATTTAGCGTCACACATAATTAAGCCAGACGATCCATCATTCAGTACAACCCCCAGAAAATTTGCCAATGACCCATTACAGTTCTGGGGAAAAGAGCAACACTGCGCAGTGTCAGAATGACCATTTATCCAGAAAAAAATTACAAATCAATTGTTTTTCAAACGCACAAAACAAACAGCTAAACAACTTATCTAAGTCAGGGGCAAAATAGTCATTTATCCAGAAACAGCTGCAAATCAGTTGTTTTTCAAATGCACGAACCAAACAGTCAATCAATTTATCAGGATAAGCTGCTGATCAGCAGCTTATCAGAATAAATTGGTTGTTTGGATAAGCTGGATAAGTGAAATTATGATATAAAGTTTTCACTCTTCTTTCATAATTTTCTGGCATGCAATAGTCATAAAATAAACTAGTTCTGAATTAGTACTTCAAATTAAAAAATTTCCTGCTGCTAACTTAAATTCTTTTGAGAGTTCAGTCAACTATCCTTAATCTTTTCACTCCTAATACTGAATGTAGTACGGAACTATTGCACGTCTTTGGTTTCTTTTATTCTGGTTTTTTAATATCTTTTTGAGATAATTTTGTATACTACAATCATTCTTTTCATTCATGATACTTATATAGTTTTTAATTTAAAAATTTTCGGTCATTTCTTGCCTCATATTTTAAGTCGAAGCAAAACTATATTGTATGACATGAAGACATTTGTTTACAACATATCACACCATTTTATAAGTAAACGAAATGGCTGAGAAATTATACTTTCAACGCAACTTTTTTTGTTTGAGATAATTTGATCTGATGCTGCATTTATCAAAAGATTGATTTAGTTTGCCAGTTTCTTTTATTCCGCTTGTAATTTATTTTATACCAATGTATTTTTACTAAGGTTCTGAAAACCGAACTGGACAATGAACCGATAGAGGGAGAGGTTCAAGATTCAAAGGTTGAACCGGGATTTTGAATTAAGGTTCAACTAGATGACATAATAAATTATAAATTTATTTAAATGTGACAAAAATTATATAATTTAAAAAAATTTGATTGTGAAATATAAAATAAATATCCTAATATTTAAATAACCTTCATGATAATAGCTTTAGCCTGTTATTGTATAAGTAAATAGCAATTAATTTTTTAAAAAATTAATAATGATATATAAGAATCATACTATAATAATTTTTTAAAAAAATTATTACCATATAAATTAAATGTTGGAACTTATTATTAAGATTAACATAGCATTAATATATATTTATAAATATATACACNTGCAACTTACTTTTTTTGTTTGAGATAATTTGATATGATGCTGCATTTATCAAAAAATTGATTTAGTTTGCCAGTTTCTTTTATTCTGCTTGTAATTTATTTTATACCAATGTATTTTTACTAAGGTTCTGAAAACCGAACTCGACAATGAACCGATAGAGGGGAAGGCTCAAGATTCAAAGGTTGAACCGGGATTTTGAATCGGGGTTCAACTGGATGACATAATAAATTATAAATTTATTTAAATGTGATAAAAATGATGAAATTTAACAAAAAAAATTGATTGTGAAATATAAAATAAATATCCCAATATTTAAATAACCGTCGTGATAATAGCTTTAGCATGTTATCGTATAAGTGAATAGCAATTAATTTTTTTAAAAATTAATAATGATATATAAGAATCATACTATAATAATTTTTAAAAAATTTTATTATCGTATAAATTAAATGTTGGAACTTATTATTAAGATTAACATAGCATTAATATATATATATATATATATACACACACACATTCATACATACATACATACATAGATATTGTAATGTATGGCTATTTGTATTTCACAGTTTCCTAAATTCTAAAAGAAAATAATATATAAAAGCAAAAACTTTGTGCAGGCAAATAAGGGCAAAGAAGCGGATTATTAAATTGGTTTAGCTTTTATTGTTTAGTCCTACATCTTTAAATCTTTAGTTACACATTTACTTTCTATTGAAAGGCATGGGAGTATGAGATAACAACAATAATAGCACATGGGCCTTCCACTATGGGTGTTTGTCATCTTATTTTAGTCTTTTAATTTTTTTTAAAAATAAATTATTAATATTATCGCTCAGTTTGTTGTAGCCGGTTTAGGGGTCAAACCGACTGGTTTTGGCTGGCTCAATCCGGTTCGATCCGGTTCAATGCAAGAGCGATTTTTAACTCGGGCTTCTAATACCAACGCTCCTAGCCTTGTATACTTCAATCTCTACGTTTATCAAGGCAGTGGTGATTAAATTGTGGCGTAATTATTTGTCATTGTATTAATACTCAAAATGAGGAAAAAAAATTGAATTTATTATTATTATTAGCCGCATCTACATGTAGCGACACAAAATTTGTGCCGATGCTTGGTATTGTCTTTCTGAAGTTGATATCAGATANGGTCATCTTATTTTAGTCTTTTAATTTTTTTTTTAAAATAAGTTATTAATATTATCACTCAGTTTGTTGTAGCCGGTTTAGGGGTCAAACCGGCTGGTTTTGTCCGGTTCGATCCGGTTCAATGCTGGAGCGGTTTTTAAGCCAGTCAGAACTAGGGCTGGTTCGTGGTCGAATTGGTTGATTTGGTCCGATTTTCTAAACCATGTATTTTACTTATATTTTTTAGTGATATTTTTGTCAATTTGTTTTTTTTTTCTTATTTGACCTAACCAAAACTTTGCGTTGATGATATCGAGAAACTTGGGATAAAAACATTACTTTTTTAGTAGAGGAAATGATTAAGAACTTGGGCTTCTAATACCAACTCCCCTAGCCTTGTATACTTCAATCTCTACGTTTACCAAGGCAATGGTGATTAAATTGTAGCGTAATTATTTGTCATTGTAATTATTTGTCATTCTAAACCATGTATTTTACTTATATTTTTTAGTGATATTCTTGTCAATTTGGTTTTTTTTTTCTTATTTGACCTAACCAAAACTTTACGTTGATGATAGCGAGAAACTTGGGATAAAACATTACTTTTTTAGTAGAGGAAATGATTAAGAGCTTGGGCTTCTAATACCAACTCCCCTAGCCTTGTATACTTCAATCTCTACGTTTACCAAGGCAATGGTGATCAAATTGTAGCGTAACTATTTGTCATTGTATTAATACTCGAAAGGAGAAAAAAAAATGAATTTATTATTATTATTACCCGCATCTACATGTAGCGACACAAAATTTGTGCCGATGCTTGGTATTGTCTTTCTGAAGTTGAGATCAGATATTTAGTTGATGGGAAATTCTCATACATACCACACTTTAGTGCTATAAATCTATGCATCGCAACTTGTATTTCACTTCTAAATGTTAATAATGATGGTATGTTTGATGTGATGTTAAAATTTTGTGCTGTAAATATAAACATGAAAGTGTGTTTGATACATAAAAATTATGCGATATGTATGTAAATGACCTTCACTTATTTTGAAGTTTCTCTAAAAAATTTGAACTGTTGATTTCTTTATTAAAGAATGCTTCAGGATGCCTTGCTCTGGACTCGTTTCTGGTTAGTTTAAATCCTAAACCCTAACCCATAAAAAAAATACGGCTATATTAACTCTTAAAAAGTTGAAATATGTCTTTTTCATGCATAAATAAGGCGGCATATATGTAAAAGTTGAAGTATAGGTGTCTGAAATGTAAATACATAAGGATTGAGTGGCCTGTATGTAAATGTTCCTAGATTTTATTTGTCAGTTTTGATATGATTTATGATTCATTGAACAGCACATTCAAGAAGAAGGCCCCTAAGGCTATAAAGGAGATTAGGAAATTTGCACAGAAGGCAATGAAGACTACCGATGTAAGAATAGATGTAAAGGTGAATAAGCAGATATGGAGCAGAGGCATCCGAAGCGTCCCCCGGCGAGTTCGCGTGCGGATTGCTCGCAAGAGGAATGAGGAAGAGGATGCCAAGGAGGAATTCTACTCCCTTGTCACTGTTGCTGAGATCCCTCCTGAGGGTCTCAAAGGCCTGGGAACGAAGGTAGTTGATGAAGCAGATTGATTTCAACCTCTTAAAAGTCTCCTCTGCGTCATTTCTTCAAGTAATCCTGCAAATTTTCAGTTTTGTACGAGTTTTTCTGCACTTTATTATCTTTTTTTTTGTTTAGGACTTAATTTATGTATAATGATGCTTTCCATCGATGTTTGTTAAATTATGTTTCTGTTTGATGAGTCAGCGGGATATGAAGTGTTTAACTTTTACCTAATTCTTCCTAAAAAAATTCAAGTTAATTGGTTTTTGAGATTTTTGATCAAAGAAAAGGTTTACATACATCATTTAAATCCTATGTATTTATAAATCTAGCATGTAAATTTCAATTATTACATGCATTTCTGCTTATACATGAAAAGGTGCTTTTAACATTTTTAAAATTAAAATGGTGATATGAATGTAAAAAAGCAAGTTTAGGTGTTAGATATGTAAATGCATGGCAATTGGTTTGGCATGCACGTAAATGCCCAGAAAACTGCTGTCAGGTCAGAAAATTTGGATAGAATATAACATTAAATTCTGAAGATTCTTGTGGGCGTGTGAGATAAATCATAGTCATAGCCTTCTATACTTTTTAGAAGGCTATGATGCTAAATTAAGGCTCATAATAATAATGAAGATTCTTATTAATTTGACTAGGTACCTGTGTCTAAATTTCAATATTTATTTATTTAAGATTTAAAATCTTAATGACATTAATGATATTATTAGTTTAGTTTGATATAATAAAACATATTTCTATATATATATATATATATATATATACATTTTTATGAGATATTTTCTATTACGCTTAACAGTATTATTTCAAATTTTATAACAGAAACTAAACAAGCGCCAAATAAAAAGGCCCGAATGAGCAGAAATGATTAAATTCAGTAGTTCCACAACATTTTTGCTAGCTTAAAAACAAGACAAATGTAGGCCATTTGGTATCCATAACGATCTTTAAATAATATGAAGACTAATTCGATCTCTTTTAAGAATATTTCACAAATCAATATATTTTCAGAGGGAGCGACGATAACAAGGTAACAACAATCTCGCAAAGAATAGGAAAGGAAAATGAACTTAAATCGAACATTCAAATACACATGTCAAAGCAGTCCAAAGTTCGGAGTCTGATGAAGAAGTATAATAATCTATACAAAGTTACGGAACTTTTAAAAACTACAGCTGCAGTTAGGTGGATGATGGAGAAACCAACTCCCCTTTCTGGAATATGAATGATCTGGTCAAGACTGAAAAGAGCAACACAGTTTTCTGCAATTTCGCAAAGCAGTTGGCTTGCCATAAAATGAAAATTACATTTAAGAACAAGTAATATAAACTCAAGTGCATCCCAAGTAAGAGTGTAACCGAGTCGAGCAAACCCGTGAGCTGGATTTGGCTTGGCTAAATAAATGACTCGTGAGTTGAGTTTGATGAGCTAATGAGCCAAGTATGAGTCAGCCTCAACTCAACTCAACTCGGCTTGTGAACAAGCTAATTTTAAAAAATACTAAGATAAAGTATGCTTAATATTTATTAAAATTCAAAACTTTAATTATAAATTATTAAAAAAATATTTGATATTATATTTATATGAAGTGATTTCTTATTATTAATTATTTACGGTCTTGCTTTTTACTTAATTTATTACAATAGTTGATTGAATCAAAAAAGATATTTTATCTTCAATAATAAAGAAGTTAGCAAGGGAACAGGCTCGAATTTTTAGAATTAAACTTGAGTTTGAGCTCGAAATTAATTAAATAATCAAACTAAAGTTCTAGTCAATAGTGGCTCGGTTTCCATAAAAAATACACTAAAAATACAAAATCCATAGTAGTACAGGTTCATATTTCAACCATAAGAAAATTACCAAAGAAAGACAGAAATTGAGTACCTGGAATTCCGTATTAAAGTACTAGTAAACCTCAGAAATCAGAGGGCTGTCATCTTCATCAATAATTAAGTTAATAGCACAGACCACAAGCCTGTAAAAGTTAATACGGATTGAGGGAGCAATGTGTTGCTAATGTGTAAATTAATTGGAGTTTAGAACAATGAACCTTGATTTTATATAAAAACCAAAGTATGTAAAATAGAACATGTTGAAGCCTGAATTTGCATAAAAAAGAATTAAGCCCAAGTGCGGAAAGATGAGGCCGAAGCCAAGTCCCCATTCAGACAGAAAATTAGACCCAAAATATTGAATTATTTGAACCAGGCTCTCATGCGAGAGTTTCTGATTAGGATAAGATTGTATCAAATATCAATTTTAATATGTATCATTTCATCAGCTATAGATACGGTTAAAAAATTATTATATTATATATATGGTATCTTGTTGCTTATTACCTATAGATAATATAGTTTTAATTGTTCAAACCCACTTTTAAGTTTGTGAGTTGGACCAAGGACACACCAACTAGAAATCTAGAATTAAAGTTCGGTGATAAAATAAAAGAAATCCGCAGGACTAGTTGGAAAATTCCAGTGAGACGAAGGAAGAAATTTTAAAACTACAATACAAGTACTATGCTATCGAAAACTCGAGGTTGGGCAACAAAAAATCCACTAAGAATGAAATAAGTGTAATAGAAATGAGAACATTAATACAACTATGCAATAAATTGAGAAGGATAAAGCGACAAATAATCATATTACAAAAATGGGTGTAGCTCCAACTGAAGTAGAAAGTTGATAGTCCCATTTGGCCAAAAGTTAGAAAACATATTAGCAAATCAAAAAAATTACTGGATTCTATCATTTGCGAAGATGTATTTAGAATTCAAAATGGATTCTAAACACTAAAAACAATTTCAAGATCTTTCTAATACAATGATTTCAATTTTACATAAAATGATTACAAACAAAATAATCATTTTTTAAATTAAGTTTTTTAATTGAACTAATTGAATTATCCCTTAAATAGTTTAAGAATGTAATAAGGAGAGTTAAAGATGCATCAACAAGGTGGGTGAATATAATTCATGTGAAGGAATTGGAATAAAAAAAGCTCAAGTCAATAGTGATATGCATTGGAACCTTGCAAAAAAAAGGACCACACAAAATTTAGAAAACATGTAGCACTCAACATAAATGAATAGAAAATGAGGATTCTAAAACTCAACACAAATAGTTGGCATAATGATGAAATATAAGTGAGAAGGCCTCTAACTAGGCCAAATTCAAACGCACATTATCATGACAATTAATTATACCTTATATTTTATTTATTTTACTTTCATTAAGAAATACGAGGCTGACAATTTGAGGTTTCGAGAAAATGATTTAGATATAAACCCATTTCAAAACCAACTAAATCATCTAAAATTAATGATTCAAGAGACAATCAAATATTTGATCGAACAATTTAAAATTGAAATATATTATTTGTTTTCATACGGAGATATCTCGAGGGGTTGCTATTATGGCCTATGAATGAGTTTTTTTCAAGAGAAAATTTTGTCAAATTTGATAGGGGCCCTTCTTTTATATTGCACTTCATGTAATACTTATAGCCCCATTAATTCAACAAAAAATAACTTCGATCTATTACCATAAAAGTTGGTGAAGCCAAATGCATGGATTTATTTGCGAATCAATCACAGTTAAAATTTGTGAACTCAATATATATCATTTTCTCTCTTATTTCTTGTTCTCCTATATCTCACCATCTTTCTAGAGCCTTAATCCACTTAAAAACTCTGAAAAATCAAGTCATGCCCTTTCCATATAATCTTTCTGTCAACCATCTTTTGTGACCAATCCACATAAAATATTCATAAATTCCTCCTAATCACATATTCAACCAATGTCAAAATCACCACAATTAGATAGCTAATATCTTAAAGTTCTTCACTTTTTTCCACAAGGGAAAACCCCCAACCTTCCAAAGCCATAATGTTTTAGGTAGAAATCTACTAGAAATTCTAAACTAGTTAACATTTTCCTTCAGCTTTTCAAAAACCCTAAACCTTCCAACCCCATTCTGAAACCATTAAAAACAAAAAGGAAGAAAAAAAATGATGAAGCCTCCGAACAAAACCTATCCATTGTTTGACACCAGAGACAAAATTCAAAACTCCTTAGCCCTTGTAATAAAAGAGAAGGAAAATTAACCATCCAAACAGGCACCACAATGACTATAACGAAGGATGCTACCTTTAAAAATCCCCACACATGTTCCATCCATCAAATAACTTTAATTTCAAGAGGAGATCTTATACTGTAAAAATCAGGTATCTTCAAATCAAGTGTTATCTTAATAACTATAGATAATGTATCATTGTATACACCTACAGGAAGATATAATGCATCACCCATAAATCAATCATGTATTATGACTCTCACTTCACCACAACACATTTCGCTTTATAAAATAGAGTTCTGTGAGTGGAGAAGAGTTGATCGAGGCAAGCAAAATGAATCAGTTTTAAAAATCCATCATCACGACAACTAATTATACTTTTTCAATTTTATTTTATTTTATTTAAATAAGGAGGGACAGACGATAAGTGTTTTAGAGATAACATTTTAAGTATAAATTTCTCCTAGAAACATAATATAATTAAGCCCGAGGATACAAAAAAAAGAATCAAATATTTGAATGAAACATTTAAACTGGAGCGGCATTAATTGTTTTCAAATAAGAAATACTTGAGAGGCTGCCATTATAATTTATGAACACATTTTCGAAAAAGAATTTTGGTATATTTCCCCATTTTCTACTACTGTTTATGAAAAAGAACTTTAATCTCTAGCTAAAAATTATGTTTGTAAGGAGTTGGCGCTGCCAACTTCTTTGATGGATTTACAAATTAACCACAATTAAGATAAAACCTAACATATTATTTTCCCTCTTATTTCTTCTTCTACATCTCCACTATCATCCCAGAGCCTTGACCGAGTAACACTCCTTCAACAAAATCTTAATTCCCGCTATGCACCAGTTATTATCACCTGATCAGTCTATATAAAAATTCAAAACTGACTAATCCAACAAATAATTAACCTAAAATCATCAGAATTAATTAGGTAACGTCCCAAAGCATTGATTTGAAGGTCCTCGCCCTTTTCCATTAAAGAAAATCTAGCATTTCATTTCCATAAAATTTCAGATATAAATTTTGTTCAAAAATCTTAAACTTATCACCGTTTTTCCTTTATCTTCCACCAAAACCAACCCCAACCACTCCAAATCCATTACAACATCCCTTGAAGCCTCTTAAAAACATTCCCATTTCATAAGGCAAATAAAAATAATGCTAATGATGCACTCAACTAATCACAGCATTATTGATCCAAATTGAATCCTAAAAAAATCAAGTTGCAGATGGATCCAAGTAAAACCTAAATATTGCATAAAAGAGAACAATCATATGAGCACATGCATTACTGAGCACAAATTGTGATAAAAGGACAGCTGCAAAAACTTGAAAGAAAAAAAAATAGTGTTCCCTCCTTTTTCATGGTTTAAATCAACTAATTCATGAAAATCACAATTTACACAAGTCGTTACTTTCAGCAAATTACAGTAAGCTCTCAGTTTATGCAGATTGTAATGAAAGAAACAAATGACATATGCTTCAAGAGTAGAGGATATTGATTAACTATAACATATTCAGACTAATGTTGAACGGAAAAATGTTAACCTGAAAATCACCAAGATGAACATGCTGAAGTAGAAAGCAAGCTTGACCATCCTGTATTTCTTTTGCCCTTCTATCTGTCTAAATATCTCAGTGACATCTAACAGATGTTTCTTCTTCCAAAACCTGAAAAAAGTTAAAGAATACTAGCCTTCTCAACAAAGCCGTAAAAAGCTTATAACTTACAATAGGGAAACATATACAAGCGACAAGCATTTAGCCTCATAAAATCAGCATTAAAGAGCAATTCTTTAATGGGGCATTTACATACACACCACCCAATTCCTATGTATCTACATACCTAACATTTGAACTTTTTTTTTACATTTATACCACCCAAATCTTTCATGTCACATAAAAAATGTCACCGCTTTTACTTTTAAATGGTAAAATAAATCTTTTCATGCATAGGTAAGATGGTATGCATGTAAAAATTGAAGCTTAGGTGTTAGACATGTAAATACATAGGAATTGAGTGGTATGTATGTAAATCTCTCTTCTTTTTAATTCAATGATTTTCCCAATTTGAACTAACATTGCTAGAAAGACTAAGGTTGCAAAATATACAGAGCAGAAGATTCATCATTAAGTATAGATGATATTAGTTCCTTGGCGTGTTTTTAATGTAGAAATTTTTAAGGATTCAAGATCGATTTCAAAAGACTCAAGAAGGTTGCCAATTTTTTAAAATACTTCGTTGAGATTATTTTCTAAAACTTTTTTATGCAATTATTATCTCAAAACAAAAGTGCTGCTGAACGACTAAACTAAAGCTGGCATGTGCGGCGATTGCTAAACTTATGAAATAATCTGATAAAAAATCTCCAAGCCTCTTTTGTAGCAATCAGATCCAAACAAAAACAAGATCACACCACTGTCTACAACTGCATACCGACAATTTTTTTGGGGCACTCTTACTTATTGCATATCTATCACATAAACTTTTCTTTTCTCATTTATACCACCACCAAATACTTCATATCACATCAAAACACCACTATTTTAACTTTTAAAAAGTGAAATACACCGTTCATGCATGAGTAAGTTGGAATGTATGTAAAAATTAAAGCTGAGTTGTTAGATATGTACATACATAAAGATTAAGTGGTATGTATGTAAATCTTCCTTTTTTTCTCTTACTTTTATGAGTGCTATGAACTCAATCTAAATGAAAGACTAAAATTTAATTCCACCAACCTTCTGATAGTGTAATAGTTGAATAGTATTACATTCTAAAGTGGACATCTAAAGTTCCCATCCTTGCAAAAAAAATATAAATTTAAAAGATTATATTAACATTTTATGATGCACTTCTTAATTTTATGGTATTTTGCTAGTATTTATCAATTAATAAACTATTTTATGCTGTAGAGAAGTTCGTAGGGGGATTTAAGATTAGCATTTTATATGGCATTTTGTTGATGAGATATGCTGCCACAAGGACGGTATCTACCCAAAGGGTAGGTGAGAGAGGCATCATGGAGAAGAGTGTGTGTGGTTTCAATGAGATGCTGGTGTTTGAGTTATGCGACTCCATTTTGTTCTCGAGTGTGAGGACATGAGAATTGATGGAGTATGTCATTGTGATTTAAGAAAGTTTGGAGAGTGGTACTTCTATATTCACCCCTAACATCAGATCTAAGTAAACGAAGGGTGGTTTTAAATTCGGTGTGTATCATTTTAATGAATTGAATACATTTGTGAGAGGTTTCAGATTTTCTTAGCATATGTAACACCCAATAAACGCATGGAAATCGTTAATAAAAAGCAAATAGTATCTATAGCCTTGATTAGATAGAAGTGGGGCTAAACCCCATAAATCATAATGTATTAAATGCAAAGGCTCATATGTATGTAAAATAGGTAATAGAAAAGATTGTATATGACTTTTGTTGCAAAGTAACTATTACATAGAGAAGTATGTACGTTTATGCCTAAACTTGGTTGAATCTTAGAGAGAAGCTTGAGGACTTCTGAAAGTGGATGCCCAAGGCATTTGTGATAGAGATTGCAGTTCTTCGTGGAGGTGGAAAGAGCTTGAATGGAAGGTGGAGTGGAGGTGAGCGAACATAAGTCCTCAGAATTGGTTCCCTGGAGTAAAGGTAGCTTCGTCTTGGGATCAAAGATGGTAAAGTAATTCAGATAAAAAAAGAATAGCAACATTATTGTTATGAATCAGTTTATGAACAGATAATAGATTGTGAGAGAGATGAAGCATGTCAGATTTGAGGTAGTAGAAGCTTACAGTGAGGTGTCGGAAGGATGCCCATGCATGTCCATACAATTGGAATGAATTGACCAGTACCCGCCGTGACTTGTTCAGAACAGGCTGTCAGAGTAGCTANTTGAATGTGGATGCCCAAGGCATTTGTGACAGATTGCAGTTCTTCGTGGAGTTGGCAAGAGCTTGAATGGAAGGTGGAGTGGAGGTGAGCGAACATAAGTCCTCAGAATTGGTTCCCCGGAGTAAAGGTAGCTTCGTCTTGGGATCAAAGATGGTGAAGTAATTCAGATAAAAAGAGAATAGCAACATTATTGTTATGAATCAGTTTATGAACAAATAATAGATTGTGAGAGAGATGAAGCATGTCAGATTTGAGGTAGGAGAAGCTTACAGTGAGGTGTCGGAAGGATGCCTATGCATGTCTATACAACTGGAACGGGTTGACCAATACCCGCCGTGACTTGTTCAGAACTGGCTGTCAGAGTAGCTAGTTGTAGAAGATTGAGGTCCGAGGTAAGGTGTGTTGTAGCTTCAGAATTGAGGACTCAAGGAAAAGTGGTGGCTTGCAAAGCATGTTTGGTAGGTATGTAACCAAGATTCGACCAATGCCAGCAATGTTGCAGTGGAGTGGCCAAATTTATTGCAAATTTGGCATGTGACGGAAACTCTTGGAGTGCTTCGGCCCCCATAGACCAAGACTAATGCTGGGCATGACCCTGACTATGACCGTTAGAGGCCGGTGGACCGCGAGTTGTAGTGAGAGTGAGTTGAGGATTAGAGGGATGATCAAGTTTTTGATTATCACTTATAATTTTAATCTCTTCGCTAAATAGAAGAGAGTAAAAATCATCTAGATCGATAGGCTGCAATTAAATAAAATTGTTGACTAGAAGCCTTGGTATGTTACAGGGAGCCCATACAGTGTGTAGAGGATGATATCTTCACTATCTACTTTACCGCCAGCAGCGACAATATTATCAACCAGAGCCTTGATGTTGGATAAGTATTGTGTCATTGTTTGATTGTTCATCGAGAGAGTATGAATGGTGTTCTTCAATTGGATGAGATTGGAGCGGTTCATTGGTTGAAGTCTTTTGGCAATGGTATGCCAGATATCTGGTGTAGTAGAGAGGTGCAAAACATAGGGAAGAATCGGCTGCGAAATAATTGTAAAACACAACAACTAAGTTTTGATCCACTAAGATCCATGAGGCATAGGAGAGATTGTCAACCTGCAGATAATGATGCTTTCAAAAAAATCAAGGGCAAATGGTGCTTCTGTCCAAGAAACCTAGATACCTGTTTGCGTTGAATGCCTTGAGCATTTGTGCCTTCCAAATAGGATAGTGAGAGAGAGAGAGAGAGAGATTTTTGGGTGAAATGTTTGAGATTACTCATGAGAAATTTGAGAGAGAGAGGGATAGAAATTGTGGCATTCATCTCCATTACTGATGGATAGATGTTTTTTAAGTTTGTGAGGTCGACATGCCTTGAGTTCGATTTGTGTCAAGCTGAATAGATTCCGAATCTATGGGGATCGTGAAGAAGAGATGCTTGAATAACCTTGAGCTCAAGGCTCTAATACCATGAAAAACTATTGGAAAAGCATAAGAATATCGACGCCGATCCCTCCTATACTGGTTAAAAAAAATTCAAGAGGTATGAAATTACATTGGTTTGTAATTTGTTGTTGTACCACAGGAACATTATACTTTAACCTAAACCGTGAAGGTTATTACAATCAATCCCAGATTAGCCAACAAGAAAGGCTGGAATAGTTGAATTGTGACCCACATAATGTCACTTAATCGTTGGTTAAGATATGATTAACTTTTATAATAGTGTTCTAAAATGAATTAGGAAAGACACACAAGATGACAGTATCACCAAACATCAATGTTTTATACATAATTTCCCACACCTGTACATATTTCAGTTTTAACATTAAAATTTTTTTCTTAAACAATGGAAAGTAGGCAAAGCATAACAAAAAGAGCTGCAAAAGTTGCTTGCCCTCCTCCACGAAACTGATACGTCTAAAAAAGGTTCAATTTTCATATATTTTTAGCCTATATTTGGTGATTTTCAATGATATTACACTTTAAAGGAAGGTATTTTGCATATTTTTTATTTCAATGACAAGAAATGGAGTTTTGGAGAAAAAGAAGTAAAAACGGTGCAATTTGGAGCAAAACGAGCAAGAAAGAAAATTTTGTCCTGACACATTTCAATATGTCTTTCTATGTTTAACCTCATTTACACTTCTCACACATTTTTGAATGAAATTACACTTTAAAGAAATGTTGTTTTTATGCTTATTTTGTAGGTCTATCTGTTAGGAACGCAACGCAACAGAAACAGAGCGAAATGGAGCTAAAACGGAGTCAAACAAAGCAAAATGGTGGAGTTGCGCAGGGTGGGCGCCGACAATGCCAGAGTAGGCGCCGGCAGCTCCAGAGAGCAGAAAACGACGTAAAAATGGCGTCGACGACTCCCAAAATGACACCGCGCCCGAGACGGTTTGGACGCGATGCTGGACGAATTTCTAGAAGCTTCAATGTATTTGGACGCTTTTTGGAGGGTTGCTTGAGGCATCTCTTGGGAAATTGGTCCTTACACTATAATAGAGTGCTTTTATGTCAGAAAAAGTGGTGTGTGTGAGGGAGAAAATGTGGAGAATGTTTCAAGATCTTAGAATAGGAGTAGAAATGTAGATTTCTACCTTTTTGGAGAGATTGGTGAGGGGATTTTGAGAGAATATGTAAGGGAATTTTCTAGCATTGCATGGATCAACGGGAGAATTTGTGGGAGAGATTTTCATTTTTCTTTCAAGGGAAAAAGCTAAGTATTGTGTTCTTCATTATCTTATGATTTTATAAACACTTATCTAGTGGATTTGCCTTGATGAAGTGAAGTTTTCCGTTGTGTTTTCTTTGAGCTTTGTGATGTGTTTTTCTTACTCTTTAATCTTATTAGGAAATAGTGGCATGAGAGAATTATGTCATTGTTTTCCTTTTACTTTTCTTTTGTAATGAGTAGGATTCATGTTTAGGATTTTGAGATACATGCTAGAAGAAGTTTTAATTATAAAAATGATGATTTTTACTTACACTTCATTTACATTACAATAAATGTCTGTTGTAGTGTTAAAATTCATTGTAATTGTATTAAGACCCAAGAGGGCGGTGTAATTCTCAACAAAGTAGAACCACATTTGATTCCATGAAAGAGTATTTCGTTCATGGAATTAAGTGCAAATAAATAGGAAAATATAAATTATTGGGCGTAGAATTAGAGATTTTAGGGTGACAGACTAAAATCTCCAATTTGGCCCTAGTATTTAAAAACTAAAGCGAGAGTTAGCCTTCAGGAAAAAGGAAGTTGAAACTATGGAGTGAGAGTCAGTATCCTCCTTGCCTAACCACGGATTTAGGGACTAAACCTGAGATTAGCCAATCATTTTATATAACACTGAATTAGGGTAGAGAATTAAAATTGCTCCTATTTGACACATACAATATTTAATGCATTTAATTCTTTTACATTATCCAATTCGCTACATAAGAAAAGTAGTTTTTAACATCTTAAAGTTCTCCAAACCAACTCATCCAAAAAGGGCTATCTTTAGAATTAATATTTACATTTATGAATAGTTATTATCCTTACATTTAACATTCGCATTTAGGAATAGTTGCTAGATAAAACACCATTTTAATCGACATTCCAAACTAAGGACTAATAGTAGTAGACTGAAATTTGACTAGGTACATCTTTCCTCACTTCCTCGTAGGATCGATATTCGGGACTCCATTAGAGCTCTGTATTACTTGAGCGATATGTATACTTACGTTCATATCATTGTGACTGTATTAAATATATAAAATTAAACATATAAAAAGTTGCATCAGAAACCAACCTCTCTATTTAGAGTGAGCAAACTAATTATATAAAAAAAATATTCACAAAAAAAAAATCAGGAGCACAAAATTCTTAATTATATTTACAGTAAAAAGTGCAAATAAAAAAATTGTTTAGTTACCTTTTTTATTTTCTCAATATTAAGACAAATAATTTGTGGTTAAACAGATTTGTAAGTAAAATAATAATAAGATACATTATCACCAATTTAATTTTTAAAAACAAAAATATACAATTTCATGCATGCTAAGTTGGTATGCATGCAAAAATTAAAATTTAGGTGTTAGTTTTATAAATACAAAAGAATTGAGTGGTATGTATGTAAATCTTCCAAAATAGTAATCTAAACTCTCAGATTTCTCCTTGCTCCTACTCAAAACGACTGAGGAAGAAGGTAAACCTCGTCATTCTCCCCCTTCCTCCCACCCACCTTCAGGCAATTCGGTTTCTCAAAAAGTGTAAATCCGTTTTCCAACGGGATTTACTAAATATAGGATTAAGGAAAAATGGAGGGAAAATTGGATTTAAAAATCTCTAAGATTTAAAGATAACATTTTTGTTGTTTGGTAGGATTTAGGTTGAATGAATCCGACTTAAATCTTGCAAGAATCCAGCTACCAACCGCCCCAAAGTCGCATTTCTTTAAAAAAATCCAACTTTAATCCTACTTAGATGAACTAATCATAGAGGCAAAACAAAATTTTTTTTGGTGGGCATACAAATCATATTATCTAAAAAATTTGTTCAATCTCATTTATCCACAAAAATGATTCCAATAGCCAATTATTCTTTAATTAATATGCCTTGAGATTCATCCAATATAGTTGTGGATAACTTATTGCTTAATTTATAATAATAATCGCGTCACAATCATACTTCATTTTCGCATGCATCTAGAAGTCAAATAATCATTTTTATCCAAGTGCCACGTAACATTAATATATATATATATATATATAGATAGATAGATAGATTATAAAAGTGGTGGACTGTAGGATTACACTTGACAGTTTCTTTCATAAGTACACACAACAAAATTAAAAAAGAAGATTAACATACGTACCACTCAATTCACATGTATATATATATATATATAACATCTAGTTTTTAAATACATGCCACCTTAAAAGGTGTAATTCATTTTTTAAATTTAAAAATGGTGGAATTTTTTATGTGATATAAAAGATTGAGTTGTATAAACATGAAAAGCAAAGTATAGGTCTTAGATATGTAAATAAATAGAAATTGGGTGGTATGTATGTAAATGCCCAATTAGAAGAAAAAACACAAAATGTTTACTATGGCTGAAAACGAAATGGTTTTTTTTAATTATTTTACCTTGTATACGTTAGTCCCCCATCAAAAAATAATAGTCTATTGCTTTTGTTTAAAGAAAAAGACATAACAGTCTTGCTTGAACAGCAATTGGGCTTTTGGCTTGGATGGTTAAAATATNCAGAAGAAAAAACACAAAACGTTTACTATGGCTGAAAACGAAATGATTTTTTTAATTATTTTACCTTGTTACGTTAGTCCCACATCAAAAAATAATAGTCTATTGCTATTGTTTAAAGAAAAAGACATAACAGTCTTGCTTGAACAGCAATTGGGCTTTTGGCTTGGATGGTTAAAATATNTATACACACACACACACACACACACACACACACATATATAACATCTAGTTTTTAAATACATGCCACCTTAGAAGGTGTAATTCATTTTTTTAAATATAAAAATGGTGGAATTTTTGATGTGATATAAAAGTTTGAGTTGTCTAAACATGAAAAGTAAAGTATGTCTTAGATATGTAAATAAATAGAAATTGGGTGGTATGTATGTAAATGCCCAATTAGAAGAAAAAACACAAAATGTTTACTATGGCTGAAAACAAAATGATTTTTTTAATTATTTTACCTTGTATACGTTAGTCCCCCATCAAAAAATAATAATCTATTGCTTTTGTTTAAAGAAAAATACATAACAGCCTTGCTTGCACAGCAATTGGGCTTTTGGCTTGGATGGTTAAAATATAATGATTTTGCTTGAACAGTAATTTAAAAGAAAATATGTTTTAAATGAAGTACTAAAAATTTGAACTCAGAGGTTATTTTAGTTTGCTAAGATTTCATAAGTAATTATTTACATCTTTAATTAACTCAATTAGCTTCCATCAGCACCTCACCTCTTAGGTCTCCTAAATTAGGAATTTATTATATAAAAAAGTTAATTATTTTCTTGACAGTGGGCAATGCGCTGCTGGTGTCAGGAAAAATTACAAAAAATATTTTTCTCTTGTAAAAATTATAAAATTGAGGGGGGCAATTGGCCACCCTTGAGTGAACGTGGGTCTGCCCCTGCCCTCTAGAGAATTCTACTCCTTATATAGAAGATAATAGGCATCATATAAGGCAAAGATCAAGTAATTTGTTCAATCAGATCTACCCTAGAAGTAATAAATCATTTTCCAAAAGGCAAATATTCACATCTTAGACTAATTATTTGTGCATATCTCTAGCTATAATTAATAAGGAGCAAGAAATACTGTTATTAAGGCGTATATTCTTAATTAAGATTGTAATTAAGGCATGAAACAATGATCTCTACCTTCAAATTCATGCTAGCTTGTCAAGAACAGCAATTTGCCCACAAGAATTAATGTTGTTGTCATGTCATTGTGTTTCGAAAGACATCTCCAATCTAAGGGTTTGTAGAGATATGAGAGGATAAATCATTCAAGTGCTGAAAGTATCCTAAATTTAGTGTCACCAACTTCAGTATATATTATCTGCTCATCATACGCTGGATTAGAAGCGATTTGGATAGTGCTGGTACTAGGTATACAAAGGTGGGATTGTTGTGAAAAATAACTAGTTCAAATAGAAGTTCTCAGAACCAGATAAACTCTAAACATGTGGCAGATATTGCAGGATATTCAGACACAATAAATGATTCAAACACATGAGACTATTTTTTACTCTTCCAAAAAATTAAAGAATAGCCAAGTATAAACTAAACTGTGACTAATCAATGCCTATCAGAACACCTGACATATCTTCTTAATTAAAATTTTAAATTGTAATTAAGGCGTATTACATTCATAAAGCATAATAATAATGAAAATAACAAATTCAAAAGAAACGCCAGAAAGATATTTACATGTTGTATTCATATAGCAATCAATAGCATAAAACTAAAACTACTAAAATGAACCCACAAGTTAAAATGTAAGGCAAAAAATGCTAGTAATTAATTGAACATGAAGATAATAATAATTACATACATTTGCAAGTGGTAGTAAGTGATGGGTGCCATTATGATCAATGGAATCAACTGCCACGTCATGAGGAAAAGACTGCTTAGAAATCCCTGAACTATAAATTCAGGAACGATAACAGCATTGACACGAGATGAAGAGTC
>JXCR01149108.1:56359-77321 GCA_002079205.1 Phalaenopsis hybrid cultivar
GATCTATTACCATAAAAGTTGGTGAAGCCAAATGCATGGATTTATTTGTGAATCAATCACAGTTAAAATTTGTGAACTCAATATATATCATTTTCTCTCTTATTTCTTGTTCTCCTATATCTCACCATCTTTCTAGAGCCTTAATCCACTTAAAAACTCAGAAAAATCAAGTCATGCCCTTTCCATATAATCTTTCTGTCAACCATCTTTTGTGGCCAATCCACATAAAATATTCATAAATTCCTCCTAATCACATATCCAACCAATGTCAAAATCACCACAATTAGATAGCTAATATCTCAAAACTTTGATTTAAAGTTCTTCACTTTTTTCCACAAGGGAAAACCCCCAACCTTCCAAAGCCATAAAGTTTTAGGTAGAAATCTACCTAGAAATTCTAAACTAGTTAACATTTTCCTTCAGCTTTTCAAAAACCCTAAACCTTCCACCCCCATTCTGAAACCATTAAAAACAAAAAGGAAGAAAAAAAATGATGAAGCCTCCGAACAAAACCTATCCATNTCTTCAGCTTTTCAAAAACCCTAAACCCTCCAACCCCATTCTGAAACCATTAAAAACAAGAAGGAAGAAAAAAAAATGATGAAGCCTCCGAACAAAACCTATCCATTGTTTGACACCAGAGACAAAATTCAAAACTCCTTAGCCCTTGTTATAAAAGAGAAAGAAACTTAACCATCCAAACAGGCACCACAATGACTATAACGAAGGATGCTACCTTAAAAAATCTCCACACATGTTCCATCCATCAAATAACTTTAATTTCAAGAGGAGATCTTATACTGTAAAAATCAGGTATCTTCAAATCAAGTGTTATCTTAATAACTATAGATAATGTATCATTGTATACACCTACAGGAAGATATAATGCATCACCCATAAATCAATCATATATTATGACTCTCACTTCACCACAACACATTTCACTTTATAAAAGAGTTCTGTGAGTGGAGAAGAGTTGATGAGGCAAGCAAAATGAATCAGTTTTAAAAATCCATCATCACGACAACTAATTATACTTTTTCAATTTTATTTTATTTTATTTAAATAAGGAGGGACAAACGATAAGTGTTTTAGAGAAAACATTTTAAGAATAAATTTCTCCTAGAAACATAATATAAATAAGCCCGAGGATACAAAAACAAAGAATCAAATATTTGAATGAAACATTTAAACTGGAGCGACATTAATTGTTTTCAAATAAGAAATACTTGAGAGGCTGCCATTATAATTTATGAACACATTTTCGAAAAAGAATTTTGGAATATTTCCCCATTTTCTACTACTGTTTATGAAAATTAACTTTAATCTCTAGCTAAAAATTATGTTTGCAAGGAGTTGGCGCTGCCAACTTCTTTGATGGATTTACAAATTAACCACAATTAAGATAAAACCTACATATTATTTTCCCTCTTATTTCTTCTTCTACATCTCCACTATCATCCCAGAGCCTTAACCGAGCAACACTCCTTCAACAAAATCTTAATTCCTGCTATGCATCAGTCATTATCACCTGATCAGTCTATATAAAAATTCAAAACTGACTAATCCAACAAATAATTAACCTAAAATCATCAGAATTAATTAGGTAACGTCCCAAAGCATTGATTTGAAGGTCCTCGCCCTTTTCCATTAAAGAAAATCTAGCATTTCATTTCCATAAAATTTCAGATATAAATTTTGTTCAAAAATCTTAAACTTATCACCATTTTTCCTTTATCTTCCACCAAAACCAACCCCAACCACTCCAAATCCATTACAACATCCCTTGAAGCCTCTTAAAAACATTCCCATTTCATAAGGCAAATAAAAATAATAATAATGATGCACTCAACTAATCACAGCTTTGTTGATCCAAATTGAATCCTAAAAAAATCAAGTTGCAGATGGATCCAAGTAAAACCTAAATATTGCATAAACGAGAACAATCAAATGAGCACATGCATTACTGAGCACAAATTGTGATAAAAGGACAGCTGCAAAAACTCGAAAGAAAAAAAAAAAAATAGTGTTCCCTCCTTTTTCATGGTTTAAATCAACTAATTCATGAAAATCACAATTTACACAAGTCGTTACTTTCAGCAAATTACAGTAAGCTCTCAGTGTATGCAGATGGTAATGAAAGAAACAAATGACATATGCTTCAAGAGTAGAGGATATTGATCAACTATAACATATTCAGACTAATGTTGAACGGGAAAATGTTAACCTGAAAATCACCAAGATGAACATGGTGAAGTAGAAAGCAAGCTTGATCATCCTGTATTTCTTTTGCCCTTCTATCTGTCTAAATATCTCAGTGACATCTAACAGATGTTTCTTCTTCCAAAACCTGAAAAAAGTTTAAGAATACTAGCCTTCTCAACAAAGCCGTAAAAGCTTATAACTTACAATAGGGAAACATATTCAAGCGACAAGCATTTAGCCTCATAAAATCAGCATTAAAGAGCAATTCTTTAATGGGGCATTTACATACACACCACCCAATTCCTATGTATTTACATATTTAACATCTGAAGTTTTTTTTAACATTTATACCACCCAAATCTTTCATGTCACATAAAAAATGTCACCGCTTTTACTTTTAAATGGTAAAATAAATCTTTTCATGCATAGGTAAGATGGTATGCATGTAAAAATTGAAGCTTAGGTGTTAGACATGTAAATACATAGGAATTGAGGGGTATGTATGTAAATCTCTCTTCTTTTTAATTCAATGATTTTCCCAATTTAAACTAACGTTGCTAAAAAGACTAAGGTTGCAAAATATACAGAGCAGAAGATTCATCGTTAAGTATAGATGATATTAGTTTCTTGGCGTGTTTTTAATGTAGAAATTTTTAAGGATTCAAGATCGATTTCGAAAGACTCAAGAAGGTTGCCAATTTTTTAAAATACTTCGTTGAGATTATTTTTTAAAACTTTTTTATGCAATTATTATCTCAAAACATAAGTGCTGCTGAACAACTAAACTAAAGCTGGCATGTGCAGCGATTGCTAAACTTATGGAATAATCTGATAAAAAATCTCCAAGCCTCTTTTGTAGCTATCAGATGCAAACAAAAACAAGATCATACGACTGTCTACAACTGCATGCCGACAATTTTTTTGGGGCATTCTTACGACAATTTTTTTGGGGCATTCTTACGTATTGCATATCTATCACATAAACTTTGCTTTTCTCATTTATAACACCACCAAATACTTCATATCACATCAAAACACCACTATTTTAACTTTTAAAAAGTGAAATACACCGTTCATGCATAAGTTGGAAAGTATGTAAAAATTAAAGCTGAGTTGTTAGATATGTACATACATAAAGATTGAGTGGTATGTATGTAAATCTTCCTTTTCTTCTCTTACTTTTATGAGTGTTATGAACTCAATCTAAATGAAAAACTAAAATTTAATTCCACCAACCTTCTGATAGTGTAATAGTTGAATAGTATTACATTTGGTCTCTAAAGTGGACATCTAAAGTTACCATTCTTGCAAAAAAATATTAAATTTAAATGTTATATNGTGGTGACTTGCAAAGCATGTTTGGTAGGTATGTAATCAAGATTCGACTGATGCCAGCAATGTTGCAGTGGAGTGGCCAAATTTATTGCAAATTTGGCATGTGACGGAGTCTCTTGGAGTGCTTCGGCCCCCATAAACCAAGACTAAGCTAGGCATGACCCTGACTATGACCGTTAGAGGCCGGTGGACCGCGAGTTGCAGTGAGAGTGAGTTGAGGATTATAGGGATGATCAAGTTTCTGATTTTCACTTATAATGTTAATGTGTTCACCAAATAGAAGAGAATAAAAATCATCTAAATCGATAGGCTACAATTAAATACAAATTGTTGACTAGAAGCCTTGGTATGTTATAGGGAGCCCATGCAATGTGTAGAGGATGATATCTTCGCTATCTAGTTTACCGCCAGCAGCGACAATATTATCAACCAAAGCCTTGATGCTAGATAAGTATTGTGTCATTGTTTGATTGTTCATCGAGAGAGTATGAAGGGTGTTCTTCAATTGGATGAGTTTGGAGCGGTTCATTGGTTGAAGTCTTTTGGCAATGGTATGCCAGATCTCTGTTGTAGTAGAGAGGTGCAAAACATAGGGAAGAATCGGCGGGGAAATAATTGTAAAGCACAACAACTAAGTTTTGATCCACTAAGATCCATGAGGCATAGGAGAGATTGTCAGCCTGCAGATAATGATGCTTTCGGAAAATTAAGGGCAAATGGTGCTTCCGTCCAAGAAACCTAGACACCTTTTTGAGTTGAACTCCTTGAGCACTTGTGCCTTCCAAATAGGATAGTTCTCGAGAGAGAGAGTTTTGGGTGAAATGTTTGAGGTTACTCATGAGAAATTTGAGAGAGAGAGGGATAGAAATTGTGGCATTAATCTCCATTACTGATGGATAGATGTTTTTTTAAGTTTGGGAGGTCTACATGCCTTGAGGTCGATTTGTGTCAAGCTGAACAGATTCCAAATCTGTGGGGATCGTGAAGGAGAGATACTTGAATAACCTTGAGCTCAAGGCTCTGATACCATGATAAACTATTGAAAAAGCATAAGAATATCAACGTCGATCCCTCCTATATTGGTTAAAAAAAATTCGAGAGGTATGAAATTACATTGGTTTGTAATTTGTTGTTGCACCACAGGAACAATATACTTTAACATATACCGTGAAGGTTATTACAATCAATCCCAGATTAGCCAACAAGAAAGGCTTGAATGGTTGAATTGTGACCCATATAATGTCACTTAATCGTTGGTTAAGATAAAATTAACTTTTATAATAATGTTCTAAAAGGAAGTAGGAAAGACACACAAGATGACAGTATCACCAAACATCAATGTTTTAAACATAATTTCCCACACCTGCACATATTTCAGTTTCAACATTAATTTTTTTTTCTTAAACAATGGAAAGTAGGCAAAGCATAACAAAAATAGCTGCAAAAGTTGCTTGTACCCTCCACGAAACTGATACGTATAAAAAAGGTTCAATTTTTCATATGCTTTTAATGTCTATATTTGGTGATTTTCAATTATATTACACTTAAAAGGAAGGTATTTTGCATATTTTTTATTCCAATGACAAGAAATGAATTTTTGGAGAAAAAGAAAGAAAAACGATGCAATTTGGAGCTGAAACGAGCAAGAAAGAAAATTTTGTCCTGACACATTTCGATATGTCTTTCTATGTTTAATCTCATTTACACTTTTCACACATTTTTGAATGAAATTACACTTTAAAGAAATGTTGTTTTTATGCTTATTTGTAGGTTTATCTATTAGGAATGCAACGCAACTGAAACGAAATGAAACAGAGATAAAATGGAGTCAAACGAAACAAAATGGTGGAGCTGCGCAGGGTAGGCGTCGACAGCGCCAAAGCCGGCGCCGACAACGCCAGAGAGCAGAAAACGACGACAAAATGGCGCCGACAGCTCCCAAAACGGCGCCGACAACTCCCGAGAAGGTTTGGACGCGATGTTTGGCGAATTTCTAGAAGATTCAATGTATTTGAACACTTTTTGGAGGGTTGCTTGAGGCATCTCTTAAAAAATTTGTCCCTACACTACAATAGAGTGCTTTTATGTCAGAAAAAGTGGTGTGTGAATGAGAAAATGTGGAGAATGTTTAGAGATCTTATAATAGGAGTAGAAACATAGATTTTACCTTTTTGGAGAGATTAGTGAGAGGATTTTGAGAGAATATGTAAAGGAATGTTCTAGCATTGCATGAATCAGCGGGAGACTTTGTGGGAGAGATTTTTATCTCTTTCAAGGAGAAAAAACTAAATATTGTGTTCTTCATTATCTTATGATTTTGTAAACACTTATCTAATGGATTTGTTTTGATGAATTCAAGTTTTCCGTTGTGTTTTCTTCGTGTTTTATGATGTGTTTTTCTTACTTTTTCTTCTTATTAGAAAACAGTGACATGAGAGAATTATGTCATTGTTTTCCTTTTACTTTTCTTTTGCAATGAGTAGGATTCATGTTTAGGATTTTGAGATGCATGCTAGAAGAAGTTTTATTATAAATGTAATGGTTTTTACTTGCACTTCATTTACATTACAATAAAGGTCTGTTATAGTATTAAAATTCGTTGTAATTGTATTAAGACCCGAGAGTGCGGTGTAATTCTCAACAAATTGGAACCACATTTGATTCCATGAAGAAGTATTTCGTTCATGGAATTAAGTGCAAATAAATAGGGAAATATATATTGTTGGGCGTAGAATTAGAGATTTTAGAGTGACATACTAAAATCGTCAATTCGGTCTTAGTGTTTAAGAATTAAAGCGAGAGTTAGTCTTCAGAGGAAGGGAAGTGGGAGCTCTGGAGTGAGAGCCAGTATCCTCCCAGTCTAACCACAGATTAGGGACTAAACCTGAGATTAGTGAATGATTTTCTATAACACTGAATCAGGGTAGAGAATTAAAATTGCTCCTATTTGACACATACTATTTAATGCATCTAATTTCTTTACATTCCAATTCGCTGCATAAGAAAAATAGTTTTTAACATCTTAAAGTTCTCCAAACCAACTCATCCAAAAAAGGTTATCTTTAGAATTAATATTTACATTTAGAAATAATTACTATCCTTACATTTAACATTCGCATTTACGAGTAATTGCTAGATAAAACACTATTTTAATCGACATTCTAAACTAAGGACTAATAGTAATAGACTGGAATTTAACTAAGGACATCTTTCCTCGCTTCCTCGTGGGATTGATATTCGGGACTTAATTAGAGTCTTGTATTATTTGAGTGATACGTATATTTGTATCTATATCATTGTGACTATATAGAATATATAAAATTAAGTATATAAAAAAGTCGCATCAGAAATCAACCTCTCTATTTAGAGTGAGCAAACAAATTATATAAAAAAAAATATATTCACAAAAAAAAAATCAAGAGCACAAAATTCTCAATTATATTTACGGTAAAAAGTGCAAATAAAAAAATTGTTTAGTTACCTTTTTTTTATTTTCTCAATATTAAGATAAATAATTTGTGGTTAAACAGATTTGTAAGTAAAATAATAATAAGATACATTATCACCATTTTAATTTTTAAAAACAAAAATATACAATTTCATGCATGCTAAGTTGATATGCATGCAAAAATTAAAATTTAGGTGTTAGTTTTATAAATACAAAAAAATTGAGTGGTATGTATGTAAATCTTCCAAAATAGTAATCTAAACTCCCAGATTTCTCCTTGCTCCTACTCAAAACGACCGAGGAAGAAGGTAAGCTCGTCATTCTCCCCCTTCCTCCCACCCACCTTCAGGCAATTCGGTTTCTCAAAATGTGTAAATTCGTTTTCCAACGGGATTTACTAAATAGGATTTGAGGAAAAATGGAGGGAAAATTGGATTTAAAAATCTAAGATTTAAAGATGACATTTTTGTTGTTTGGTAGAATTTAGGTTGAATGAATCCGGCTTAAATCTTGCAAGATTCCAGCTACCAACCGCCCCAAACTCGCATTTCTTTAAAAAAATGCAACTTTAATCTTGCTTAGATGAACTAATCATAGAGGCAAAACCAAAAATTTTTTTGGTGGGCATACAAATCATATTATCTAAAAAAATTTGTTCAATCTCATTTATCCACAAAAATGATTCCAATAGCCAATTATTCTTTAATTAATATGCCTTGAAACTCATCCAATATAGTTGTCGATAACTTATTGCTTAATTAATAATAATAGGCCCGTTCACAATCATATTTCATTTCGCATGCATCGAGAAGTCAAATAATCATTTTTATCCAAGTGCCATATAACATTAATATATATATATATATATATATATATATATATATATATATAAAAAAGAGAANCCTCGAAGCAACTCCACAGCATTCATTCAAGAGTAAAAAAATGCAATTCTTAGCTATTCAAACAAAATGCTTAAACCTAATTATCATAATTCAAACTAAAAATTAATATGAATTCGTTAAAACCTACATCTATATCAACAAACATAATAGAAGCACATAAGAACCTTACGGAGAAAACTAATCAATGAGAAAAAGCCACAACTAATTTCCTGAAAAGACAACAAATTTAAGCAGCAACGGGCTGAAGCGGAACGCCACACACAGTTAAAAGCAAAAAATAACAGAGGATCACAACAGAATAGTGAGTTCAGAAGCAGGTCTCAGAAAGCGTAATGGTTTTAGGGCTAGGAAGAAGTACCTGATAAGCGTCAACAGCGATGAGAGCGATGACTATCACGAAAGAGATTATCCATAGAAGCAGCTCCCAGGCCATGGGATTCTCCAATTTAGAGCTGAAAACTATGGAACATCCAGTCCTGTGGCCTTTGGACTTTGGGTGCATGTAGGAGCTTTTTCTGGTGTTTTTTCCTTTTATTTATTTATTTATTTTAAAGTTTATTAATTGTCTTATATTTTTTCTTTTGAATAAGTCTCTCTTCCAAATAATAAGAATGATCTAAAAACGAAAAAAATAAGTACATACAAAGAAGAAAACAAACAAAGAAATAGAAAACACGGAGAGTCTACGTGCGATGAATCGCGCATTTATAGATTAAGTATATTCTCCCAAATAAGATCAGGTAGAGACACATTGAACAAATTCATGAACAAACACATTCGTAGACTACTCAATAACCAAGTATTCAAGTTTGTTTGCTTGTTTTGGGGTTTAGAGTGCTCACAATGAAGCATATCTCATTTCGTTAGTTACATCTTTAGGTTTGCCCAAGATTGCCCTTGATCCAAAAAAGTTTTGCTTGCATTAGTTGTGACTAGCACAAGGCTATTAAAGGAAATTTATTTCGCATTTAAATACTCTGATGCTTTCAAAGTTCTTGCTAAGTCATAGGCAGAGAGTGAGTCTCTCGCGATCCCCACATGAGTAACAGACTCATTGGTATACGGAGCCTGTGAAATAACTGAATCATCCTGATAGAGAATCCCAATATGTCAAAGCACATTTGAGTCATAAGGGTTGATGACAAATCGTCGTATCCCAAAAGTGCGGCATCTCATCGGTAATCAGGTCATTGAAATGATACAAACGAAGATAAAAGGAGAGACATGGCTCAATAGAGGTAGTCAAAAGAAGAGATGAGCAATCCATAGAAGGTAGAGGTAGTCTGGTCAAGGTATTGCGGATCCGTCATCCCAAGCCACTGGGATCCTATGCCTACCTTGTCGTGAAGGTAGTCAACCCAACACGTCCTAAAATCCCCAGTCAGCAATCTGTGAATTGAGTCATCCACGGGAACCTCGACAACCCTAAAGTAAAAAAGAACAAAATTCTGTCCTTTGACTATCACGTGGAGCTCCAAGTGGTGGAACTTATACTAGCCAAGTTGACGAGGATGCCACAGGAAAAAAGAGACATGGAGATTCAACCACAAAGCTAGAAACACCCTCGATAAAAAAATTTACATCCCGTCTAGGTCGAGGAGCTTTCTAACAGCTTAAGTGCATTTGACAGCCACCTGAGTAGAAATTTATGTTGTTTAGTATGGTTGAAGAAGCACAGGGGCTTCTACTCAGGACATGTAGATGATGCAATTGTCCATTCAAGTCCTAAATGTGGAGGCCTCATTAGTATGACTTAGGATATGTCCATGCTAAGCAACCTGTTTTAAACCGGCCTGAAGGACATGCTGGAAAATAAAAGATATATTTTAAAATATTGAATATTTTAATCTTAAATTTTAATTAGCCTTGAAATTTTATTTTGATTTTTGTAGAAAAAATTTACAATTTTAAAGACCTAAATAACCTAAATTATAATTTTTTTTAGCATCTCAAATACATATAGAAAGAAACAGGGGAAACAGCCTAAGCATGCAGTCATGCGGAAAAAACAGTAGAACAATCTAAGTAAAATAATAAAAAGGTCTGTTTCGTTGGGTCAGAGACATATCCCAAAAAAGGAAAAGACAATCGAACTTCACATATACATGTTCCGTCATAATTATATACATAAATGAAATTTAGAATTAAGGCACGAGATACGTCTAATCAGCTTTCAGTCATTGTCACGTTGTTTCGCGCATTTTGGGCCTCGAAACCCATGCACGTATCGTATTTCTAATACAGGATTCTCCCAGGTACTCTATAAAATACAAAGGAAAATCCAAAGAAAAATGACTCGACCTACATGAAAATAATATTAGCGGGAAAGCCAACAAACACGCAATCGTATCTTAGCCATGTCTTATGGGGGAGCTTAGCAGCACCTGCAAGCAAATGTTAGCATGTAAATCATCACATGCTCCCCCTTTTATTATACTTGTGTGTGTGATTATATATGGCATGACCCCCTATAGGAAACTGCCCTGATATAATACTACAAATACAGAAATTAAACACAAACACACCAAAAGCACAAAATGATGCCTAGCTGAGGGCAAACACATCAGCACAAAAGAACCGCTAGGTCGCCAAAAAAGTCTAACTAACATCTAAAGTAATTGTCCTAACACAACATGTAAATGAGTGATGGGGTTATGTTAGAAGGCTGGCATATGTTTTGACCATAACCGTCCTCGACTTAAGGATTTAATGACTTTAATAAGTAATGCAAGTTTTGTAAAAACTTTGAATTTTTTTTTAAAAGGATGACCTTACATATGGTCTAAGGTAGAGATGCAAATTATTTCAAAATAAGTTTTAAGAACTATTTTGCATAAAGTAATAAAAATATATAATTTTTTTATACTTTTAAAATAGGTCCTAATAGAAGGAAAATCCTAAGTGTCACCTATTAGATCCTTTAGAACTTTAGCACAACATACGCATACTGGTCCAAGGTACGATAGATGGTATTGCCCACTGAGACATCTTCGCGGGCAATACTAGCTTCCACATTGTGACCAACGATGGGTCACTCAACTTGTGAGCTGGCTTCGTCATCAATACAATCGGAGAATGCACATGCAAATTCAATAGATCCAAGATGATGTGATCATTCTAGCAAAGTAGGAATAATCAAGAAAGAGGCAAACATTCACCAGTATTATATGAAATCATATACTAATAGCGAATAGGTTGCCAATGCAGAAGGATGCTTGCAAAACATACAACACAAGTGCAAATGAGCGTGTCGCGGAGGTTGGGGCCCGGAGGGTGGGTGTACTGCGGATGCAATGACCCAAAAGGCTAAGTGTAATGCAGATGCAGCTACCTAGAATGGTAGGTGTGTCTTGGAGGCAGTACTCCGAAAGAGTGGATGTGTCGTGCAGGCAGTGACCTGGAAGGGAGGGTGTTACAAAGAGGCAGTGACCCGGAGGGTGGGTGTGTCGTGGAGATAGTGACTCAGAGGGTGGGTGTGTCGTGGAGGCTGTGACTAGAAGGCTGGATGTGTTGTGGAGGCTGCAACCCGAAATGGTGGCTTGTCGTGGAGGCTACAACCCTGAGAGTGGGTGTGCCTTAGAGGCTGCGACCCAAAGGACGGGCGTGTTGTGGAGGCAGCGACCCAGAAGAGTGGGCATTTGTGGAGGCAGCTGTCCAAAAGATGGGTGTGTAGTGGAGGAAGTGACCAGGAAGGGTGGGCATGTTGTGGAGGCAGCGACCCGAAGGATGAGCGTGACATGGATGCAGTGACCCAGAAAAGTCATGGAGGCAACGACCTGAGTAATATCCTACAACAGTCTAATGTGGTGTCATAGGAAAGAAGTGAAGTAATTCTCGTTGGAGAGAATTACACACCGTAGAGACTTGATATGCAAGCCATCTCCGACACGAAAACGTAGGTGATTGAGGTGGTTGTGCAAGAATAGTGACCCAAGGTTCAAACATGCATGACTATGGACATGTGAGATGAAATGCAAAGCATACATGTGAGAGTGCACTAGTGCAAGTGCAGACACTAGCGTCGTGGGGCACCATGACATGGAGAAGTCACAAAGCAAACATGAGGAGTAGCATGCCCATGGGAGGCACAAGTATTCGATAAGCATATGGTGGCATATACTCACAAGTGAACAACAGGTTGTGAGTGTGAATGTGCTACTGCAGTCAATGTGAACCAAACATGTGATGATACAACATTCAACATAAAGGGTCGGTCGAACCAATTGGGCAGGTGGGGCTGATCGGATGAGCCGACAAAAATGATGAATTAAATTGATCGGGTCGGTGGTAGTTGATTTTTTGAGTCGACAAAAATAGCTAATTGGGCTGGCATGGGCGGCTCATTGACGGGGAAGGGTCGGTCATACCGTTCAGACTGGTAGTGGTTGATCAGTTGATCAGTCGAGCTAATGAAAAGGATTGATTGAATTGATTGAGCTGACGACAGTCAATCTTTTGAGTCAATGAACGTGATCGGTCGGGCTGATGTGGGCAACCAATCTACGGGGAAGGGTCAGTACGATCGATCAAACCGGTGGAGATCGATCAGTCGACCCGACTAAAAGAATGCATGCAAAAGTGATTTTTTGATGAAATTTAAAAATTCAAGCAATACCCTTGACCCAAATATGAACGCATGCATAAATGGAGGTTTGGTCATGCTAAAAAATGAAGACAAGCTCATCCTAATGACCTCACGAGTTCTCCCAGGTAAAGTAACGGGATGTAGCAAGCATTGCTACCAAGTGACTGACGACCACCTTTGTTTGCCCGACACAAAGAAATTTCATGGGGGAAAGTCTTTGCAATGTATGGAATGTCAAAATCATGGGGCATTCTATTCTCTATGCCCAAACTGAAGGATTTCCCTCCCCTCCATTGTGGAAACAAAATCGTCAGCACAAACTCGGGGTTGCAACGACCAATTGACTGCCGACAAAGGTCTATTAAATTTTATTCTAGAAATGAAAAGGAATAATTTTTTTTCTCGTGGATTTTGCGGGGAATTGCAAAGGCTCCATAATCCTATGGAATTTCCTCTATGAAACAAATGTTTGATCAATAGGTGTGTGGTCGTGCTAACGAGCGTCGGTCGGCCAACTTGCCTAGCATGAGCAACCGAACCCACGACGATACCACAAATTTGACCAATCAAAAGGCGTATTACCAGGACGGCTGGTATCATTTGGCCAATTGACTCACCCAATAATGGGTGATAGATTGAGCCAGATGATACAGTGTGACTGGTTAAACCCGTCTCGCGTCGGTGACCAAAACCCATGACACCTAGCAAATTCTATTCCTATGGCTGGTTAACAAAGAAAAAATACAAGGGTTTGAATAATTTCACCTATGCAACAGTTCATCAAAGTGTTTCTTCATGTAGGGTTAAGCTCTCCTAACAATAGGAGAGGAACCCGCCCAAGTCCTTTCCTAAAGCAACGAAGATGCTGCCCTCACAGAAGTGTCACCGGAGATGGAGAAGATGATTGGATTCCTTCTCACAATTGTTGAAGAAGCTCTCCTTGCTGGAAAGAATGAAGGAGTTGCTGAATTTGACCTTCCACCAAGCAGATAAGAAGCTCTCCTCGCCGTCTCGCTAGGATGTCGCTAGAGACAAAAAGACAATCAAATAAATGGAAGAAAAGATGTAGGGGATCAAGAAGAATGTATTCTCTCACCTTCTCTTTGAATAAGATTAAGAATCCCTCAAGGAAAGCCCCTTGAATGCTTCTCCCAAGCTCAAAAGCACGACATTTCAGGGAGTGTCATGGCACCCTAGCTTCAATATCAGCAATGCTACAACGTCCATCCCAAGTTCAGAAACCCGAGAACAAGATGCTACAACGCTCAAACACAATGCCATTATTGTAACGTCCTGACGCTAATAACCAAATTCAGACAGTTTTCACTTAAAGTTTGAGCTTCGTCGCGCGAAAAGTGCGCGTTGAAGAATTTGGATTTCAAGTTTTATCTTATGTGAATAAGAGAATGAGTGTCTTCAAATGTTCAAAAGATAGGAGAGACTTAATTGTGGTGTAATTTGTATACTTATTTTTATTTTATTTATATTGAATTTCTTGGTGTGATGTGGTTCTACCGTTTTTTCTTGCTTTCAAGATTTTCCACATTAAATCTTGTGTTCTCTATATTTTCTGATTTTGTGTGCTTATATTATAAATTTTGCTTCTGATCTCTCGAATCGATTTTATGTCCCTCGCAACACCAAATTACACCACAACTCTTGCCCTATCATCAACACATCTAACCACCAAGAGTGACTTATGAGATATTTAATAAAATTAAAATAATATATATTTAAGATTAAAATGAATTTTTATTGTGAGCATTTGCATGTATAATACAATTCTTGTATATTTACATATCTAGCAACTAAATCTTCATAATTAAGACAAATTTTTAATATTACATAAAAAAAATATTATTATTATTAACTGTTAAAGATAAAGGAAACATTTTCATGCATAAGCTTATAAATATAAATATAAATATAAAACTTTAGTTGCACATATGTAAATGCATAGGAATTATGTGATATGTATGTAATTCTTCCCTTTTTTATTTTGTGGTATAATTACATAAATAGCACTTGCAATATTATTATTTATAAAACTAGCATCTTAGTGATTTTCTTAAACAACCAAACTGATGCATTGACAAGCATTGGGAATTTGATAAAAAGTTAAAACCATGAATTTTGATATTTGAGGCAGAATTTGTAAAATGGATGAAAGCCTTCTTTTTTACATTCATACCATATAATTCGTATGTATTTATGTATCTAACACTTAAAATTTGATATTTTCATTTATAACATTTTGGTGTTATGAATTTATGTATGAAAAAAGTGTTTTTATGTTTAAAAATATAATAATAGGAGTATGTAGGGCTGTCAAAACGGCTCGTTGTTCGCGAACAGCTCGTGTTCGGCTCGTTAAGAAGCTTGTGTTTGACTCATTCGCTAAGTTAACGAGCCGAACACGAACAACACGAAAAAATATTTGTTCGTTCGTGTTCGGCCCGTTTTGGCTCGATATACTACTCATAAATTATATATATATATCTTTGATGAGTAGTATTTTTTTAAAAAATAATTGACTACAATGCTACAAAGATTTATAATAAATTAAAGGTATTAATTAAGAAAATAGAATAAAATTATTAAATTAGATTCAAATGATGTTTTAAATTTTGCCCCAATTCTTAACATCTTATGGCTACGTGATTAGAATTGTCAAAATGACTATTTGTTCGTGAACGGCTCGTGTTCGGCTCGCTAAGCAGACGAGACAAACATGATCATACTTTTTGAGCTCGAAATATAAACGAGCCGAACAAGAGCTGAGTCTGGGCTCGCTCGTGTTGGGCTCCTTTACACCCCTAGAGTTCAATTGCATTGTGATAGTCAAAGTGTCATCTATCTGACTAAGAACCAGGTGTACCATGCGAAAACTAAGCATATTGATGTCAGATATCACAAGATTAGAGAATTGATTGCTTCTGATGAGATACTATTGCATAAAATTTATACTAATGAGAATGCAGCTGATATGTTGACCAAGTCAGTTAATATCAACAAATTCTTACATTGCTTGAGCTTGTTGAATATTCACAGTTGCTAGACAAGCATGGTAGCTCAACCCACTTTGGTGTGTGAGAAACTCCAAGTTATCTTTCTCCTGAAGGGTTTAATATCTGCCAATGTGGAGATTTGTTAAGTATGACCCATTTACCAAATATGGGGTAGATGTTGTAGCGTAACATATAAGAGCATGATAGTTCAATCGGGGGAGTTATGTTAAGTGGGTTGGGGGGTGCGAGGGCAGCGCCCCCATGGTACAATATACGAGTAATTTTGTAATTACATATTGTACACCAGGGTTATATCTGTGTGTGTGTGTGTGTTAGCCTGACTCATTGGTTGCAGCCTTTGGTGTAAGTCCCTCGGGTCGGGGGTTCGATCCCTACGTAGGACCGAATTGCACACCTTTCTGGAAAAGGGGTCCGCCCCTCGGTCAGATTATGGGGTTGATCGAGGATCAACCATATATATATATATACATACATATATATATATATATATATATATATATATATATATATATANTCGAAATATAAACGAGCCGAACACGATTGTTTACACCCCTACTTTTATGTGCAATTAAAAATTTGAGCGATATAGACATTAGATACATAAATATATAAGAATTGTGTGGTATCTGTGTAAATGCACCATTCAAATTTAAGTTATTTTCGTTGAAGGAAAATAGGGAAATGTAGCTTACTAGTTTGATTGATATATTTTAGGGCAATTTCTTTTAGGCTACGTAAGAACTAGTTTTCTTTATTTTTTTTTTATTTAACGTTAAAAAGAGAATCTAAGGAACTTTAAAATTTATAAATACTAAAGCAAAATAATAAACATACTTAAATCGTTTACATCCGCTCTTCTCATATATACATATGAAGCTCGAGGAAATATTATGCAGGACACCATAGGTGTGGATTGTTGGTATTCTAGTGGTATTGCAGGACAATACTAATACCACCGGAATAACACCAATCTACACCTAATTCACATTCGTCTCATATGCACGCAATATTTTTCTCATGAAACTGAGTTTTGTTGGCCAGAGTAACCATTATTTAGCACCGTGGATTCATCACAAAGCCATTAAAGTTTTTATCGCTGTCATCGCTGCACAGAGAATAATATTTCATTATCACCAATATCATTTCATGGAGTTGTTGTTAGTTATATCTAATTATTGTAAATATGTGAGTGTTTATAGTTATTTATAATAATATTGCGATTGTCGAGTCTCAAGCCCCCGATATGAAAAGTGGGGGGTTGTGTTTAGTTGACGGCCAGTGTAAAATTTGTTAAGAAATCATGACATCAATCAATTAGATCATTATGTAAATGATAGGGCATCTCTTGGAAGCTACTAGTTGTATGACCTGAATACAATGAAAAGTGTGTAAGAGCCGCTACACCTGCGCCCGGGTGTAGTGTCAAATAAGCAATTGGTCTCACATTACAGATGGATGCACGTACATAAATTAATCAATGAAAATAATATTACAATATGATATTGGAATATAGGTACTTTCACATGTAAATTAATGAAATTAGTTGATATTATAGTTCATAGGAAGATAAATAACTTCTGTATTTAAGAAACTATATGGGTTAGAGAAAATGCTGAGGAGATTGATAGCTCGGGTTTTAAACTTTGGTATTCATATAGGAGTCCCACTAGAAATGGTGTATTATAATTACAGATAAGAGTTAGAAAGATAATGTTCTAAAAATTAATAAAATTGGGGATAGAGAAGATAAATTATAAAAAAGTTGTGCTATGAAAATTGGTTTAAATGTAAAAGCTTAGAGAACTGGGAAAATATAAGGTGGTCCATATGCAGTCTAAGAGAACAATTTGTAATGCTTAAAACTTCGCTTTTAGTGAACTTTATAATAGACTAGATACTGAATAGGGTGAAAAATATGTGTAAACTAGCGAAATAAAGAGAAAATAAAAGTAAAGATGCAAGTCAAGTAAAGTTCATTAAAGATGAAAATCAAAAAAATATTTTTCTTGAAAAAAGATATTCAACATAGGTGGGTGAGCTATTTTGATAAATTTTTTAATGAAGTTTTTCAAAATTCAATTGAACTTAGTGAACTTAATATCGTTAATAATAATAATAATAATATATTTTATTTTTACCATCGAATTGGTAAGAAAAAGTTGATGAGGCTTTAATGAAAATCAATAGAACCTGATGATATCTCAATTGAAGTTTGGAAAGATTAAGAGATTTGTGAGTTTCTTGGTTTACTAAACTCTTTAATATTATTTTAAAAACTAAAAAGATGATTGAGAAGTAGAAGAAAAGTGTTTTGGTCCCCATTTTTAAGAATAAAAGGGATACAAATTATAGAGGAATTAATTCGATGTGTCATACTTTAAGATTGTGGGAGAGGGTAATTGAGCATAGGTTAAGACGTGTTGTAAAGATTTCTCATAATCAGTTTAGCATTATGCAGGGCAGGTCTACCATGGAAGCTATATATTTACTAAGAGGTTTGATTGAGAAGTTCAGAGAGAATAAGGAGGATCTACATATGATTTTTATTGATTTAGGAAAGCTAACAATAAGGTTCCAAGAGATATCCTTTAGAGAGTTCTAAAGAAGAAAAGTGTTGATATGACTTATATTCAAGTTATTAATGATATAAATACTAGAGTTGTTACTTGTGTTCCAACAGAAGGAGGATTGACAAATATTTTTCTATTTCAATGGGATTACTTCAAGAATTGGCTTTAAGCCCATATATTTTTACTTTAGTTGTGGCTACTCTTACTGGGCATTTACTAGAGGGTGTATCTTGGTGTATACTTTTCACTGATGATATCCTTCTTGTAGATATGACTAGAGAAAAAGTTAATAAAAACATGAATTATGGAGGCCTACATTAGAGTCTAAAGCCTCCGTCTGAGTAGAACTAAAACTGAATACATTGATGTAATTTTAGTTGTAGTAGTTCTAGTGGCAGATTTGTAACTATGGGTGATCAAATCATTAAGAGATGTAAACGTTTTAGATATCTCGAGTCTATTATTTCTGATGGTGATATGGATGGAAATGTTATTAGTAGAATTCAAGTTGGTTGGGTTAAGTAGAGGAATGTTTCTAGCATATTGTGTGATAGAAAAGTAATGTTTAAACTGAAAGGAAAATTTTATAAAATGGTCGTGAATGTTAGCCTTTAAAAGAAAAGCATAAAGTAAAGTTAAGTGTTAGTTACCAAGGTGGGAATGCTTAAGTGGATGAGCTGCTTGACCCTTAGAAACAAAATGTGAAATGAATATATATGTGTTGAGTTTGATATAACTTCAGTGGTGGACAAAATTAGAGAGAAATCTCTTAGAAGGTTTAGCACATTAAACGTCAACCATCTCATGGTCCGGATAGGGGACTAGATGTTTTAGATTAGACTTATGTTAAGAAAGAAAGAGTTAGAACTAGAAAGACTTCAGCGTATTGTATAAAAAATGATCTTAATTATTTAGAATTAAATGAAAATATAACAACAAGACTCAATGAAGAAAAAAGGATTCATGTAAACGACCCCACTTAAAGGGATAAAAGCTTGTAGTGTTGTTGCTTATAGTTATTTACAAGTTTAATCTGATTATTTGCCATATATGCCTAGTTATTTTAACATTATGACATTTTCATAGACACCACATAAATGTATTTACATATCTAACACCTATACTTTATTTTTCACATTTTTATCGTCCAAATCATTTATATCACATAAAATAACACTATTTTCACTTTTAAAAATCAAAATACAAGTTTTTCATATAAAGGGAAGGTGATATATACCTAAAAATTAAAGTTTAGGTGTTATATATCTAAATACATTAGAATTGAGTAACATGTACCATGCATGTACATCTTCGTAGGCTAAATATATGCTTATGAATCCGATCATTCAAAATTTGAAAATGAACACCAATTGTGTTGATTTTGGTGATTATAAGCACATGCATTTAAATTGAATTTTTCATAAATAGAACTCATTTCAAACCGCTTAAACATGGCTGTTGGAAAAAGCATATTAGACATTTTAATTAACATCTTATAGTACAAAAATGAGGAAGAAGAAAAGCTAATTAAAATTATTCTTTAAGACACAACACCAAGTAAAAAATTTTTAAAAAAAATCCTAACATGGGATGCATCCCAATGGTTCCCACTGATTCATCAAAATTCTTAACCATTATTTAATACAAAAAACAATTCCCAGTGAATTGAAGTCAAGCAAATATATCTTCTGTGATAAATAGACTTTGGATTCCTCTAGCAGCATCAGAGGGGAACTGAAGCTGTTCATAATTCAGCTGCCTGGCTGCTTCATACAAAGAGATCCCAACACTAACAGAGAGGTTGAGGCAGCGAACGTAGGTGTCGACCATCGGAATGCGAATGGTGCCGCCCCCCATCCCTTCTCTGTTGCAGTCTTGTAAGGTTTCAGGTGGAAGGCCACAAGTCTCAGATCCAAATACTAGCCAGTCACCTCGCCGGTATGAGAAGTCCTGCAAAAGAATGGATGATAGAAGGGTACAATTTATTGGGCAAGTTTGAGCAGAAAAGGAAGCTCCTATGAAGTGAAATTAAAATAGCGGGCATGGATCATGCATCCTGCAGGTATTGTCCTTGCAGTTCTTGTCAATGGCATAATTTAGTTTTAATATGAAGAATAAAATCACCCGATCAAACAAGAATTTCAATGCATTTTGGATGCGAGAATTTTCTAAACTCAAATTTAGGATCATCTGAGCTCTGATTTTACCAAGTCTACTATCAAAATGAGTGTTTCGATGAGAAGAATTGAACGACATCAATTGTGGTCTAATTTGAGTTCAAATAGACCCAAATCTAATAAAGCACGAAAATTAAATGAAGGATCAAATAAATTACAAATCTTACATGCTTAGTGGTTAAATCAAGTATCTTAATAAGAGGAATCCAACAAATTCGAGATCACTAGATTCTATGGTCATCAAAATACTTAATCATTGAAAGATCGATCTATAATCAAAAGTATTAATATGAGCTATTAGATAGAATGTTTTACGAAAATATCACTCTAGAAAATTATAAATAAAATCTCATTCTCCACAGCATTTAGGTTCATCTGGATTAATAAGTGAAAAATAATATAGAGCACGAGAATATGGGCTAACATTAAAAAGCTTCGAAAATCTTTGTGATTTTCTAGCTTTTTTCACAAAGGAGTTGGGCAAAGATTGATATATAATCATTTATGGTATCTAATATCTTTTATTAAAATTAAATGAATCTTCTAATTCAACATGCTCTACAATGTAGGAATATGTTACAACTCCCATTATTATGATATTTATGCTAGTATCTTATTTGCTTGGGTAACCAACATAACTCCTTTGGTCACCTTCCAAATGCCAGTATTGAATATGACATTAAATTCTTCTGCTACAAGTTGTACAACCTT
>JXCR01149108.1:77865-96164 GCA_002079205.1 Phalaenopsis hybrid cultivar
CCCCCCCACCCTACTTTATTCCTGCTTTCTTTTGAGGTAGACTTTCATCATATGTTATCGCTTTCTATAGTGTCGACACTCAACACCCACCCATGAATTTTAAAATTCTCCTTTTATTATAATATATATTTTAGATCTCATAAAATAGAGATTTGGATGTCTATGTTTTGATGACTACCTTTAATTTGAGGACCGCGTTAGTTAACAATATTCAATATAGAAGAAATTTCGCCTATTTGTGTTGTACTATACTAATATGTCGGCTCTGCCAATTTCTGTACGCACACCGGTCTAGTAGGGACCAAATTTCACCTATTTGTGTTGTACTATACTAATATGTCGGCTCTGTCAATTTCTGTGCGCACACCGGTCTAGTAGGGACCGATCTGGACCGGCTAGACCCAACCAGCCCAGCCTAGTGGGGCGGAAACCGTAGGAACAATTGGAGATGTTCAAGCGCCCAAGTGGGGCCCACGCAGCCCTTAATCACGTACACAAGAAGAAGAATTAAGGAGAGTTTTAGGGGAAAAGTTTGAGAAGACCTCGGGGGATATTTATTAGAGCTAAGTAGTTAGGGTTTGCTTTATGTTTTGTTTCCTAAAGCTTTTCCTTTTGTCATCTTGTTCATACTAGTGTCTATGGTTCGTGAAGAGACGATCTATCTCTTGAATTGTAGGTCACTCTTGTATGTTGCTTGTTTGCTTTGGTATTAATCAATTAACCCTAATTTGGGTTCCTTCTCACCTAATTCTCGCAAGTTGTCCGCTATTTTGGCTCCGGATCATATCAAATTCGTATCAGTGCACGAACTTGCCAGAAGAGGCAGCATCGAAAGTTGTTGTGTTGGAAGAGAAATTGGAAGGAGAAGTAGGACAACTTAAATCAAGGATAGAGGAAAGGTTATCCGACATTGACAACCGATTCGAGAGCCTAGAACAGATGGTAACGAAGCTTGTTGAGATTTAATCTAAGACTCCGCCGGCGGCTCAAGTTGCAAACCCTAACCAAGGGTTGACCAGAGAATCCGTAACAAGATTGAAAGGGAAAAAGATCGAACTAGAGTAACATGAGGAGGAAAGCATCCAACATTAAGAATTTCCCCCTAGGACTCTGATGGGTGGGAGGCAGGAGGAGAGGGAATTAGAGATTTCTGATGGAAGGGTTGGCCTTAAACATGGAGGAGAGATTATGCAAAGAGTTGGGAGGAGCACAAATAAGGGAGGAGAGAAACCGAAATGGGATATGACTATAATCGAAGGAGTGAGTTTCACCCTAAATATATGGGGGGAACATAGGAGGGAGAAGTTGAGATGGTAATGCTAGGGTTAGAAAGTTGGAGATGTCGATCTTCGAAGGGGAAGACACACATGGGTGAGTATATCGTGTGGAGCAATATTTCACGATGAATGGGTTAAATGGGGAAGAGAAGCTCGTGAAAGCAGAGTTATGTTTTGAGCGGAAAGCCCTAGCATGGTTTCAGTAGAGGGAGGCTAGATACATGATCCGATGGTGGAAGGAATTTAAGGATTGCTTGTTGGAACGTTTTTGAGTCATTCAGGAAAGAGACATACACGAGCAATTCTATGTCTTGACTCGAGAGGGGACTGTCGCAGAACAGTGAGATTCAAGTTATTGTTAAAATGACTGAGGAGGATTTCTGAAACATGATTGGATGGAAATTCATGAGGCGGATTTTTGAAGCGGGATTGGAGGTGAATTCATGAAGGGCATAAAACTCGACATATGGGTAGCACTCCGACTATTGAAACCGTGAGGATTGAGGGAGACGATGGAAAACAAGAACTAGATGATGAAAACCAGTAAAAGTGGCACCACTTGAGGATTCTACAAGAAGAGTGCGATGACCATGACGGCAAGGGCCTAGGTGTTGTCATCTTAGAAGGAGGCACCGAATGAGAGGAATACAGAGTCGTCCCAAGGTCAACCTCAAGCACCTCATAGAGGTAGAGGTGTCATACAAGAGAGCAAATGGATTGTGTTTTTGATGTGATGAGAAGTATGCCCCAGGCCACCAATGCAAAGATTAGACGATCCAGGTCCTTTTCGTTAGTGAGGGGGAGAAGACAGACAGTGAGGAGTCAGAGGAAGAAACAATAAAGGGAGAGGAGCACTTACACTTGGATGTAGTGGAGGTGTCCCTCAACTCAGTGGTGGGATTTACTCCAAATCACCCCATGAAGGTGAGGGGACAAATCGGGGGGATCGGCCAGTAGTAGTGTTGGTGGATAGTTGGGGCCACTCACAATTTCATCTTAAATTGGGTTGTGGAGAGAATGTTGAGAAAAGTCAGGAAATTTGGAGGGGACTTGTATTGACAGCACAGAGCCTACAAGTCGTAAAGAACTTCCTTCTCTTGGACTTCGGAAGCACTGGTGTGATTCTGGGGATGAAGTGGCTACAAAAGATTGGAAAGATGAAAGTGGATTGGAAATCCTTGACTATGAAGATTCAAGTGGAGGGGAGAAAGGTGATGCTAAGAGGAGATGCTAGCCTATGTAAAACCATGGTCTCACTCAAAAATCATGGTCAAGACGATACGATGATCAGTGTTGGGCTATTTAGTGGAGTTGCACGGTATAGAGGAGATGCGAGCGCTCAAGTCAGTACAATTCCCTGAAGTTTTTCAACAGCTTCTGCAGTAGTTTCACAACATCTTTCAACAACCTAGTGGATTTCCGACAACGAGGGTGTCCAAGCATGTCATCACATTGAAAGAAGAAGTTTCTCTTATCAATGTTAAATCATACAAGCATCCTCATATTCAAAAAGATGAGATAGCAAAGTTGATCTGAGAGATGCTAAAAGCAGAGATTATCAGTTCCAGTGTGAGCCCTTTTTTCAGCCCAGTTCACTTGGTGAAAAAAAGATGGTAGTCAGGTTTTTGTGTTGACTAGAATGCTTTGAACAAAGAAACAATATTAAACATGTTTCCTATTCTGGTGATTGATGAGCGATTAGATGAGCTTTATTAAGCAATCATCTTCTCAAAAATCGATCTGAAGTCAGAAGTCAGGATACTATCAGATTAAGATGAATCCAGCAAATGTGCACAAGACAGCTTTCAAGAATCGTGAAGGATATTACCTTTTTTTTGTGATGTATTTTGGCCTTACAAACGATCCGACCACATCTCAGTCTCTCATGACTAGAGTTTTTAGTCTTACCTCAGAAAGTTAGTTCTGATATTTTTTTTATGACATACTGATCTACAGTTGTACAAAAGCAAAGCATACGGGGCATCTGAGGATAGTATTTGAGACGTTTAGAGAGCACTAGTTTTGCGCCAACTAGAAGAAATGTTCATTTACGCAGTCCTAGGTGGACCTAGGGCATGTGGTGACAAAGGCAAAGGTAGCAGCTGATCAGTCCAAGATTGAGGCTATGATGGAGTGGCATTTACCGAAGAGCTTGAAAGAGTTGAGAGGTTCTTAGGCCTCACGGGGTACTACCGGAAAGTATGGTAAAATAGAATGGCCGCTGACAAAGCAACTAAAGAAAGTTTTAAGTGTGGGGAAGCAGCAACATAGTCCTTCGAACATCTAAAGAGAACTATGATCGGCGTTCTAGTAATTGCACTTCCAGATTTTAGTAGGACATTTGTGATAGAGACGGATGTGTCAAGGCATGGATTGGGAGCAGTGCTCATATAGGACCAAGACCCTATTGCCTATTTTAGTCAGGTGCTCATGGCCACGACGAGGCTCAAGTCTGTGTACGAGCGAGACTTGATGGCTATTATTGTAGCAATTCAAAAGTGGTGCGACTATCTCTTGGGATGACACTTTATTGTCAGGACAGATCATAGGAGTTTGAAGTATTTGTTGGAGCATATTATGGTGACTAAAGAGCATCAGAGGTTGTTATCCAAGTTACTTGGATATGATTTTGAATTCAAGTACTGCCCAAGATTTGAGAACAAAACCGCAGTTGCACTATCGAGGAAGGTAGAGCCCTAGGTGACAGCTTTATCAATACCCCTGATCCAAGATTAGGAAAACCTGAGGCAGATAAGCGAGCAGGATGAAGGGCTGAAGAAGATAAAGGCAGAGTTGCTACATGACCCGAACGATCATCAAGATATGCACTGAGGGGGCAACAACTATTCTACTATAGATGATTTGTCTTACCGAGAGCATCAAGGTACAACCACAAAATGGCACAGGAGTTTCACGGCAGCACAATTGGAGACACTTAGGGGTACAAAAAACTGCAATAAACTATCAACAGAGCTATACTGAGTGGTGATGCACAAAGATGTGGAGGGCATGGTGGCGAGGTGCAATGTGTGCCAACGATACAAGTAGTTGACTATGGCGCTAGGAGGTTTACTGCAACCCCTAGCATTACTTAAGAATGTTTGGGAGGAGGTGACGAGGGATTTTATAAATGGGTTACCACGATCAAAGGGGTTTATGATGATAGGGATTTATAAAGTGAATCCCCTAAGCAAGTACATCTATTTCATTCCATTACGACACCCTTACACTGTTGTTTCAGTCGTCGCGGTGTTCATACAGGAAGCGGTTCGTTTGTATGGTATTTCAGAATCTATTGTATCAAACAGGGTCAAGGTGTTCCTCATCCATTTCTGGAAGGAATTATTCAACTTATAAGGAACCATCCTAAAGAAGAACATAACATATCATCCTCAGATAGATGGTTAGATGGAAGTGGTTAACAAGAGTGTGGAGACGTACATGCGACATTTTGTATCAGATGCGTTGACACTTTAGGCAAAGTAGATTGCATGGGATGAGTATTGGTATAATATTTCATATCATACCGCGACACAGACCACCCCCTTACGGATTTTTTATGGACGAGATCCACCTCACCTGATATACTATGGGCATAGCACTATACCGGTATCTAGTGTAGACCAGCAATTTGAGATGGATAAATTATTGGCAGAGCTCAAGAGGCATCTACTGATGACTCAACAGATCATGAAGAGAAAGGTTGAGGGAAATATGAGGGATACAATTTGAAATAGGGGGCATGATTTACTTGAAGTTAAGACCTTATTGGCATAAGACACTAGCCAAAAGGAGCAAGAAGCTTTTCCCACTATACTTGGATCCTATGAGATTACGGCATGCATTGGGGCAGTGGTATATGGTATGAGGCTACTACCTTCATTCTCATTGCATCCAGTCTTACATGTAACACAGCTGAGGCGTGTGGAGATCATGCCCCTCTTTCTTCACTAGCTCCGACACGGACAGAGGACATGGAGGTGATTCTAAAACCTTTGGAGGTCGAAGGGGTGCGTCAAGGAGTAACGAGAGCAAAGGAGGTATTGATTAAGTGGAAACATTTGTCATATTAGAAAGCGGTGTGGGAGCCGTATGAAATGATCCAAAAGCAGTTTCCAGCATTCAATCTTGAGAACAAGGTGCTTCTTTGAGAGGGGAGTGTTAATATGCAGGCTCTGCAGGTTTCTGCACACACACTGGTTCAAGAGGGATTGGTCTAGACTAGCCACGGATGATTCCAACGCCAAGATGGTGACCTTGTAGCCCTTATTCACATAGACTAGAAGGAGAATTATGGGGAGTTTTGGTGGGAAATTTTGGGGGGAACTTGGGGAGTATTTATTAGGGCTACGTAGTTAAGGTTTGTTTTATGTTTTGTTTCCTACAGCTTTGCCTTTTATCGTCTTATTCCTAGCGGCATCAAGAGTTCGTGGAGAGAAGATCAACATTTCAAATTGAATATCACCCTTATATCTTGCTTCTTTGCTTTGGTATTAATCGATTAGCCTTAATTTGGCGCCCCTCTCACCTAATTCTCGCAATTTGTTCATGATTTTGGCTTTGATTCATATCAGATGCATTCATTGAGGATGAGGTCTCTAACATCATTTAATTTTAATTTACTTGGTCAAATGAGAGCCGCTGACAACTGCTGCTACAACATCCCATTTCAAGAAGCAACGAAAATAGACTCAAACAGAAATTTAATTGTAAAATTGATGTCCACAGAGCTCAGCTAACTAATAATCAAATAAACATTGTAGATGTGCTCAACAACAATGACTCTTTTGGACATCTTGAGATTAAAAAAATTGCGCATAAGATGTACCTTATTAACAACAAAAGGCTTCTCAAGCATATTTGATGACGTCTTCATTACGCCTACCATGGTGCTTTCATTGAGAATAATGAAGGCAGCATTATTGGTCAAAGATAGGAAAATAACCCCCAATGTTTGTTTATATATCAACTCCCACTCATCTTGATCAATAGTAGAAGACTTTAATCCCTTCAAACGTTGATGAATAATCTTCTACTTGCATCATTTAATAATCTTCTACTTGCATCATTTAATATCCAAAGTCTTGGCCATTAAATTTTTGGCATTGATTTTTTTGTCCTTATATCGGGCTTAAGGACTTTTTAGACCAAAGCTCTTATATTAATTGTCAGCATAGCATAAAAATATTGAACAAAATTAAAGGAAGATGAAGAATAAGCACTGACGATCACATTCATAAGAAATAAGTTTACAAAGTTAAATGATATTAACCTAAGTTAACTGTAATCTCATAGAGATCAAATATTATATTAAATTTTTAAAGAGAAGTACAACAAAGCTTTCTTTTCATACATACAAAGATAAAGATAGATATATAACATTTTATATCAAAAACTGGGAGAAAACGCAACCACTTTTTATTAAAACAAGGACAGAAAATAGAAAATATTATGTAGCCAGTACTTTTATTTTCTTCCTCTCAATTGTGAGAGTTTCTTCCTCTCTTCTTCCCTCTAATTCAAGAGTTTAACTCTTTTATTTTTGAAAGTTTAAGCTGATCTTCCTCATCTCTCCCTCCACTTCATATTTTCTTTCGTTCATAGGATGCTTCATCACATTAAAGCCATCTCTTCATACAACGCTTGAAGGTGGCAGTTAGCAAGCTTAAATTTATTCAGTAACTGTTGATAGATATCATAATGTGCTTTATAGAAGATGAGTTGAGAGTGATATGTCGGAAAATTGTGTGAGTTAAACTAGAAATTTTATCTTCATATTTTAATAGATTGGCCATTGTCTGTTAAAGCTTATCCAATATTGCGATAAGTGGTGGTCCTTTTTGCTCCCAAGAGAAACGATTCAGCACACTACGCCTTACAATGTCAAAAACTAATATTGATTGTAATATCACAATTGTGAGATTGCTCTAAGAGAACAAAAGAGATGTAAGGATGATGGACAGAAAGAAAAGCGCATTATGATAAAAGTTTAAAAAACAAAGCGGATTGTTGAATACATCAGGTCTATATGGGCAAATTATAAAGATGCTAACATTCTTTCTTGGCCGGTTAGATTGTTTTTTAATGAGAAAACACTAAAAATATGTCTAAATTAATCTTAATTTCATATTTTTCTGCAAATATTACACTGTTCTATACATTTTTTACATGAAAACCCTTATGTGATGATCACTCAAGAGGCGTGAAGAAATGAAAATTTCAAAGGTAGTGTAGTGGCGCTACCCCCCTAGGGTTGCAAGTGAGTTAAGCCAACTCATGAGCCGACTCGAGCTCGGCTTGATAAGTGGCTCGTGAACTGAGCTCGATAAGCTAACAAACTAGACTCGTTTAGCTCATGAGTCATCTCATTTAAAAAATATTAATATTAAATATACTCAAAATATATTTAATTTGATGTCTATATTTTTAAATCATTAAAAATGTTAAAAAGAATAATATTTTATATTTTATATTAAGTGATTTCTTATAATTTCTCACATAATTGTTCATTCTATTTGTCATTTTATTACACCACTTTAAATTAATATTATTTTCTCACTTTTATAATAAATTGGTTAGTTTGCCGGTTCGAGCTCATAGACTTGAGCTCAAGCTCGATACAATTAATCAAGCTTAAGGCTCAAGCTCTACTCGACTCGTTTACACCGGAGTACCTCCAAGTCCTAGGCATCATGTTGGGAGCTTGTACAATAATTTTCCCAAGAGCGAGGTGTCGCAATGCCACCTAACAGCACCGCAGCACAATCGAAGATAGAGCAAAGAGCTAGAATATAGAGAGCTCGGTGCCTCAATACTAATACCCGAAATGCTGACATAGAACCGCAATTACGGGTATAAATGAGGAGAGTCAACTCGAACTCGACACTTTAACAAGCATGTGTCGAGCTTATCGAGCCAGGGCTCAAGTGTGAGCTCAATAAGACTTGGCTTGTAGGCTCGCGAATTGACTCAATATAAAATACAAATTTAATAGATTAAATATAAAAAAACTTTTGCTTTCAAAAAAATAAAAAAACTATTGCATGGGTGATAAAATTATTGGTGTCATCTTAATAAAGTAAATGCTTAAAAGTTGGCTAAATAAATAAAGCTTTGTATGGTTTTATTTTTCTTTTTTTATTGGAAAACCATTCATTTTCACATAGCCTGGCATTTTCTCGAAAGCTCCCTTCGTGAAGAAGTTGATCGTGTCATCTTCTCGAATAGCAACCTCCACGGTTTTGATGCCTTTTCCGACAAGCTCCTGCCATGACTTCCTCTGATGACATGCTTCCAGCCATGGCTGCCTCCGACAACACGCTTCTACGTTGAGCTCTTAAGTCGGGCTCTCAAGCTTCATAATAAAAAGATGAGCCAAGCTCGAGCTTTTATTTTGACAAGAGAGCAAAGCCTGAGTTTACTATGATTTGTGCTCGAATTGGCTTATTTACACCCCTAGCCGCAATACTACACATTAAGCGCCGCAACATAACAAACTAATCAAGACGGTTATTAATTTAAAATAATAAATTTGGAGGCTAGAATGGAAGTTATTGGTGCTAGCAAAACTTAAATTCTGAAGAGAGGACATTAGGAGTGTGTGGAGGTCTTATGTGAATCTTGGAGTCTTGTCTTGGATAGTGAATGAGTATAGTTTGATGGTAAGCGTGCGTGAGAGTTACTTAGCCAAGGAGACAAAAGGGAATGTGCAGAGAGGAAGGCTAGAAGTAAGGCAAAGGAATAAGAAAGTCTTTCATAAGGAAAGTTGGAAACTGCAGTCAAAGATTCTAGGTATTGTTGTTCTTTTATCTTTCTTTATATGTTCATTTGTAAACTCTTGTAATTGTTGGTTAAATAAAGAGATTTCATTGTGTTAAGTTTACAAACATGTTAGGCTAAGCGAATTCTCCTTTGAAATCGTTAATTTTCATTTTTTTTTTCTCTCTTGAGTTGAGATTATATTGGGAAGTACCAGTTTACTTCATCTCAAACTTAATTTAGCAATGTGTAGTAGTTATACAATCACTTAAAATATTTTGAGAATTAGAGATATCAACCGTCCTAATTGTGTTTGCTTCAATTCTTGTGAAATCAATTTTGGACTCGATTTATTCTATTATCTGAACGATCCGTGCACTTGCGTTCACCGTGCATAAGTCGAATCAATTGCCAAGCACGAAGTATCCTACTTGAACTTCTCTCTCTCTCTCTCTCTCTCTCTCTCTCTCTCTCTCTCTCTCTAATTTATTGGCACCATTGAAAACTTATGCAGAGGAGCCATTATATCAAATCAATGCCATGTAGACAGGTAGGTCCTCTAACAACCAGGGAGTTCATCATCACATGAAGTAAGATCAAAGAGAAACTGCAGAGAAAACTCCTCCGCACCAAAATTGATTGACTAAATTCATGCGCATATGATGTAAGCTTAAAATGGTAGCCACATTATTCATTATGCAGCAAAACCACAAACAACATAAGCCATTAGTATCATCCTAGAAATTCCCAGTGCATGGAAATATCATATAGGGAAACTTACATGCATACCACACAATTCCTTCGTACCTGAATGTCCAACACCTTTAAGTATGATATTCACGCTTATAACATTTCAGTGTAATGAACCTATGCATGAAAAAGTGTACTTAACTTCTAAAAAGTCAGCACTATTGGTAATTTTCATGTGATCTTAAAGATTACAGTTTTATGTATGTAATTAAGAAGATTTAAGCGTTAGATATGTAGATAAATAAGAATTTATTGATATGTAAATAAATGTCCCTATCATATACCAGAAAATAAATAAACAGACTGCAACTCACGGAGTGAATATTTGTTCCTTTCTTGGTGAATGCTAACAATCTTTTTTCTCCCTCCTAAAATAAAAAAGCAGCTAATTACAAAAGGCAAAATCAAATAAGAATGTACTTCTACAAAGGAAAGAGGTAAATACCTGTTGCCAGAAATATTCTCGAAATTCAGTCCATGATCCATGGACTTTAACCACAACATATCTATTTTAAATTGGTCAAATTTAGAAATAAATCCAAATAATCAAAAACTTTAAGCCAATTTTAAAACAAAAAGCAATAATACATTAACAAAAGAAAGTTTACATACCTGGCACACAATTCTTATGTATTTACATATCTCACACCCAAACTTTCATATTTCCATATTTACATGCATAGCACTTTGGTACTTTAAACCAAAGCATAAAAGGTGTATTTCATTTTAAAAAATGATAATAGCGTTATTTTTTACGTGATATTAAAGATCGAGTGTTATATGTGCAAATATGAAAGTTTAGGTATGAGAAATGTAATACACGAGAATTGTGTGCAAGGTATGTAAATGCCCAAAAAAAAAAAAGTAATAAAGTATGTACAAACTAAAAGTATACAAGTGCATGGATGAGGATGCATGAATTTTGGTTTTGCTAACTATAGAAAAATCAGAACGGTAAGGAAAAGAGCATAATATAACAGAAAAATAAAGTAAAAGCATAGTCATAAAACTGAATATGGTTGATAGACTCAAGATTTTAACAAAAGGATACGGCCAGTAATCCAATCCAGCGCGCTTAAGTTTGGCGTCATCTATTTTGTATCCTAAAGGCTGGAAAAAATCAGAGTAATGTAAGCATCATAACAAATTAATTATGTATAAACAATTTAGCACCGCTGTAAAACTATCTTGTACAAAAAATTTCAAACCCAAGCATGTTTAAAACCTCGCAAGGTTAAAATCGCTGCCAATGGCATCAAGCTTAAAATTTCAAGAAGTCGTCAGTTCTTTACAATTTCATCCCAGATTATTATCACTTCATCTTTCCCTTCATCATATTCCCTATTTAGTTCTCAGTTCTCACGCAGGCCATTCAAAAGTAAAAATATATAGAGATTGGAGCAAAACTTTAGGGGCTTAATTGCAAAATATTTCTCAAGGATTAGATGAAGCACAGACAGCAAAGACTAATAGCGAGTAGAATAGGCTACACTAAATATTCTTGAGGTATAATATAAAGGCAAGTAACGTAATTTCCTATATCTAGAAGCTTCACCTACCCTCATATAATGGTAAGGATTGTATCCAACTCGGTTTTTCAATGAAAATGAACACTTTATCAGCCATTGCTCTTTCGGCTTTACTCTTGCATTTTCTTCTTCCAGGTTCTGCCTCTCCAAAGTTATCACGGTATCAAAGACTTCAGCTTAGGTTCATTCGAGCTCCTATTCTTCTTCTTCTTGCTTCCTGATGAACTTAAGATCCGCGCGGAACAGATCTGGGTATTGTTCAAATCGACAATACCAACCTGCGATCCGGGTACCGTTCAGATCGACGCAGATCAGCTCTCCAAGAGGATGTCTACCTCCTAAACTTCAAAAAACCTTAACTCATCACCAATGGAAATGAACAATACAACCCCTATCCCTCCTTCCCTCAAATTCCTGATGAGTAACCTCAAACACCTTGCCCAAAACCCACTCTCAGCTAATAAATATCCTATATGGAAGGCACAAGCCTTAAGGTGTTCACCGCAAATGGGTCCCTAGGGTTCTTGGATGGCAGCTCAACTTGTCCTCAATTTTCCGAGAGCATTGCAGATCTACAAGTTTGCAACCCTCACTGTGCCTCATGGATATTAGTAGATCAAAACCTAACCGCAACACTCTGCTCAATTACCTCCACACTAATTCTTCTGTGTTGCATCTCTCTACTACCGCTGAAATCTGGCACACCATTTCCAAAAGACTGCAGCCAACTAATCGCTCGAGACTCATCCAACTAAAAAATGCACTTCATAATCTCTCAATGAACAATCAGACAATGATGCAATACTTGTCCTGCATCAAGGCTCTAGTCGACAACATCATTGTTGTTAGAGGTACACTAGATAGCGATGATATCAACCTCTACACGCTCAACGGACTCCTGGCCACCAACCAAGGCTTCAAGACAGCAATCTGCACTCAAATGCATCTTCTTGGATGACTTCTACTCCCTTCTATGTAGCGAGGAGAACAACATTGTAAGTGACAATCAAAAACTTGACAAGCCCTCTAACACTCAACTTGCTCTCATTGCAACTCGAGGTTTGCCCTTCTCCGCTACTCGCGGTCGAGGCCGAGCTCAACCTCCTACCCATACTAATGGGGGTCGAAGCACGCCAAGAGCCGCAGTAACGTGCCAAATCTTCACTCTGTAGCTACATGTTGGCATCGATCTAATCTTCAGTACATACCTACTAAACAATCCTTGCAAGCCACCGCCTCACCATAGGTCATGGATTCCGACATTGCAATGCATCTTACCTCAGATCTCAATCACCTACAACTTGCTACTACCAATCCGTTCCAGTAGCACATACGAATGATGGCCTCCTTCCGACACCCCACCGTAAGCTTCTCCTACACCAAATATCAGATGTTTCATCTCTTTCTCACAATCTACTATCTATCAATAAATTGATTCATGTTAATAATATTGCTATTCTTTTTTATCCGAATAATTTTACCATCATTGATCCCAAGACAAAGCTATTTTTACTCCGGGGAACCAAAACTGATGGCTTATAACCGATCATTTATCTTATGCATAACATTTCTACTCTTGTCACCTCCACAAAGAAGTCCATCCACAGGTACGAACGTCTGGGCACCCACATTCTGATGTTCTTACGCTCGTCTCCAATAGTCAACCGAGCTTAGAAATAGAAACACATGCCTCTATATGTAATAGTTGCAGTTACAACAAAAATCATTGAATATTTTTTTTCATTTCATTCTTCGCATACATATGCACCTTTGCATTTAATACATTCTGATGTATAGGGTCCATCCCCAATTTCATCTATTCAAGGCAATAAATATTCCTTGCTTCTTATTGATGATTTTTCACATTTTTGTTGGATGTTTCCCATGATAAGCAAAGCTGAACTGCCCACAAATGTATTCAATTTATTAAAATACTTCACACTCAATTTAATACCACTATTCGTACACTTCAATCCGATGGTGGGGATGAATACAGAAGTATACTACTTCAAAACTTGCTACAACACAATGGCATTCTTCATCAATTCTCATGTCCCCATAACCCCTTGAAAGGTGTGCATTTTCATTAAAAGTAAAAAAAAGATAAATAAATTACAAGCGTGACAAAAGTCACCAAAAAAGCGAAAAAAAAAAGGTTGCTAAGTAGCAGCCCCAAAAGAACTTGTATCCCCTTCTACAAAAAATAACAGTGACGATTCCGTAAATTTCTATGTTCAAAACTATCAAGTAAAACAAGTTGAGCACAGCAATGTGTAGCACTATTAAGAGTTCTTGTGATAATAGAAAAAGGACCTGACAGAAATTTGTCAAGAAGGCGAAATCGGGGTGGCGTCCACTGTATTGATCCCATGCGGTCTTCTCCATAGAGTGTCGGAGCATGTTGATAACATTGTTGTTATCACCTTCCACAATTATGCCATTGACTTCAAGCATCCATGTTTCTACAAACGATCCGAAGAAATTAACAGCCTCCATTTCAATATGTGAACTGTCCCAGTATGACAGCTTTTGTCCCCTCACAAGCACAAAATTGCCAACTTCATCGCGAATTAGAAAGCCCGCACTAGCAAGCACAGAGGGAAGAAAGGTTGCGCACCAATGCAAAGAGAGAGACGGCTTATCAGGTCGAGTGGTGCACCATTGCTCCTGGATGGGATCCGAAGATGTATTGGTAAGAGCTAAAAGAATTTGTGAGGCCATCACGGTAGAAGTGTTGAATGGCCGCCCGCATTTTTTGGCATTATGTGCCCACCAACATTGGTAAACAGCGTACCAATAAATTCGACAAACAACAAGATGTTGTTTTGGCAAGTTCTTCATCACAGATACCTCCTCAAAACAATCAAAGGACGGGATATAAATCTCCCATTTGGCAAGAACCTGAACATTGGCCATAAACACTTTGCATGTCCCCACACTCCTGAACAAAATGGGGTTGTGGAACGCAAACATATGGATCTCATTAAAACCACAAGAACTCTTCTCCATGATGCCTCTCTCCCCTCTAATCTCTAGGTAGACACCCTCCTCGCGACAGCATATCTCATCAATAGAATGTCAACTAAAAACATCAATCATAAGTCTCCCTACGAACTTCTCTATAATCATCAACCTACTTATTCCCACTAAAAGTATTCGGATGTCGGTATTACCCATGGCTACGACCACTTCATTTCCCGCCATGTCTTTTGGCATTGCGTGCCCTCCGGCATTGGTAAACGGCATAACAATAAGACCAACAACAAAATGTTATTTTGGTAAGTTCTTCATCACAATACATACCTCCTCAAAACGATCAAAGGACGGGATATAAATCCCCCATTTGGCAAGAACCTGAACAATGGTCAAAAGCACTTTGCATGTCCCCACAAGCCAGAACAAAATAGGGTTGCAAAACATAAAATTAGGCATCTCATTAAAACCACATGAACTCTTCTCCATGATGCCTCTCTCCCCTTTGCCCACCCTCCTCGCAGCAGCATATCTCATCAATAGAATGCCAACTAAAAACATAAATCGTAAATCTCCATACGAACTTCTCTACAATTATCAAACTACTTATTCCCACCTAAAAGTATTCGGATGTGAGTGTTACCTAAGGCTAAAACCACATACACCACATAAATTCGCCACCCCCCTAGCTCTCATCCATGTGTATTTCTTGGGTACATCTCTGATCATAAGGACTACGAGTGCTACCAACCCACCTCCAAAAAATTGTTCATTTCTCTCCATGTAACCTTCGATGAACATGTCTTCCCATACCAGTCATTCTCTACTTTGCCTACATCCCCACCACATCCTTCTACAACAAATCCCTTACTTCTTGTCCCCCTAAATGTATCCTCCCATCGCCATTCTTAACCACATGCGACACAACACTCCCTCCATCCCATCATTCCAACATCTCCCCCACTAGAGAACACCATTCTGCCCCGCCACATGGTTACTCGAAGCAAAACCGGTCAATTGAAACCTGTTACAAAGCTCAACCCACTCCATCAACTCAAGCACTGTCCTGATCCTACAACATACACACAAGCCACAACGCATGCACACTGGAGTTCAGCTACGAATGAAGAATTCTTTGCTCTCTAGGCCCAATGTATTTGGGTCCTCATTCCACCACCAGTAGATCAACTGATCCTTGGATGCCGGTGGACTTATTATACCAAATATGGGACCGTGGCAAGTTATATATCACGTCTCGTTGCGCAAGATTATAACCAAGAATATAGATTTAATTATTATGAGATATTTAGTTTGGTGGCAAAAGATGACTACTCTATGTGTGTTCACTATTATCTTCAACAAGAACTAGCCCATCTTACAATTTGACTAGAATGCCTCTCTCCATGGTACGTTACTTGAAACTGTATATATGAAATAACCACCCTGTTATATTGACTCCCAACTCCCCAATCATGCATGCCTACTCAGAAAGGCATTGTGTGGCCTTAAACAGTCGCCGAGACAATGGTTTGCGACTATTTTTCATCCTCTTTATTAATGAAGGTTTCCACATCAGTAAAACAGATCTGTCCCTACTCGTCTCGCATAACACACATTCACTCATGTTTATTTTTTCTATACTGATGATATATTAATCACAGGGGAAAGCATGGCAGAAATTCAAGCTCTTACCACTCGCCTAAGCACAAAGTTCCAATTTAAGCATCTTGAACCCATCTCTCAATTTCATGGCATCGATATCACTCGCATGGACAACTTCCTATTCTTGGACCAACAAAGCTATCTAATTAAATCCTTCTTTAATATAATGTGATGGGTTCTAAAGCGGTCTCTACGATCTTACCAAGCAAGAGCGACAACAGTCCCCATAACATAAACATGGAGAATCCCATTGAATTCCATCGAATAGCAGAGGTACTTCAATGTTTAATTATCACGCGCTCAGACATATCCTTTGTCTTAAACCACTTATGCCAACATATGCACTATCCGACCATGTATCAATTCCAACTTATAAAACGGGTACTATGGTACCTATATGGCATCTTAGACTATGGTATCAAGATCACATCGCATGATCTAACTTTGCACATATACATGGACACGGATTTGACCAGAGGTTTTAAAAATCGTAGGTCTACTACATTATTTTGAACCCACTTGGGTAATATATCTATATCATGGGCTATCAAAAAACAACATACAATTGCTCATTCTTCCACCGAAGCTAAGTATAGAGCGCTACCGGTAGCTGCATTCGATATACTATGGTTACAACATCTACTTGTTGAATTTTGTGTGGCCCAACCAAATCCCACGAAAGTCTCATGTGACAACTTCTAAGCAATGGCTATTGCCACGAATCCGGTGTTCCACGCTCGTACCAAGCATATCAACATTGATTATCACTTCATTCAAGATCAAATTCAATCCAGCTTTCTCCAAATTCACTGCATCAATACTCAAGGCCAACCAGTTGATATCTTTACTAAACCATTGCAAAAACGGAAGTTTAAGTTTCTGCAATCTGAGTTTCAGGTTTGCTCCAGAACCCATCAGCTTGAAGGGGGGTAATAACACAAGTGGAATATGCTACACTATAATATTCCTGCAATACAATATCATGGAAAGTAATGCAATTTCCTCTATCTAAAAGCTTCACCTACCCTCATATAATGGGTAAGGATTGTATCTAATAGGTTATTTGATGAAAAAAAAAACACCTTATCAGGTATTGCTCTTTCGGCTTTTCTCCTGCCTTTTTTCTTCTAGGATCAGATTCTCCAAAGATATCAAAGATGTGCATCAAATTTGCATGAAATTCTTTACATAACCTATATCTCATTCACGGTCCACCTATTCTTTTTCAAGGCCATGAACACTGGGAAAAAAAGAAACTTGATTTCTTAAGTTATCTTCTCCATCTGTTAATTAATGGAGAGGACATTAATTGATGACTTGGGTTTACCAGATTTACTCAAAAGTTTTTAAAAGCAAAAAACGTTCACCTCGTTAGCTTGTGAGTGATCCAAAATTTAAACCGAGCATGTTATTTTGGTGAGTCCTTATGTCTCACTCTACATGGACAAAAAGAATATCTTTTAAACAGAAAGAAATGTAATTCCACTAGTAATCCACCATTGAATTTGCAATAAAAAATTATAAGCCTATTTGGGATCACTTTTGTTTTTAATTTTTTTTTTATTTTTAAAAATATGTTTATTTAGTGTCTTTTAGCTGCTTCTATTTTGAGGCAGCTACATGTATACCACTAAACTTTTATCTACTTAATGATACTTTAATGTCTCAATGACATCAAAATATATACATAAAAAGGTGCATTTACTTATAAAAAGGTGCATTTACTTGAGAAAAGTTAATATTGGTGGTATTTTTTATGCAATTTAAGGATTTGTATATTATATAAGTAAATATAAAGATTTTCGTATTAGAAGTATTAAATACAAAAGAGCTCTGTGTTACGTAGGTAAATCCTCATTTTAGTTTTTACTTTTAAAAATATTGTTATTTAAAGAAAATTAAAAATAAATTTTAGATGATTTGAGTATTTTAAAGCAATTATCAACTTTAACCAACACCACTCTAGACACTAACGAACATTGACAGTCACCACCACTATTATCATCTTATCAGTAGTCTCCACAGCACCGCCGGTAACCGCCACCATCAACGCATAAATAAACAAAAACATTCTTATGATACTAAAAATATTTTATTTCATATCCAAATATAAATAATAATAAATTAAAAATAAAAAAACAAAAAATTTGATCCCAAATGGCCCCTAATGAATGATATGGATTCCAAATAGGCATCTCAGGGCCTTCATTTAATTTATTAGTAATGAATAAAAAAAATTGGAGAATTTTGATGGATACAACAACAAAGTCTTAATCCCACTACGTGGGGTCGGCTACATGAATCCTTTTTCTCCATTGGATCCTATTTAGTGTCATATTTTCATTTAGTT
>JXCR01149108.1:97288-108845 GCA_002079205.1 Phalaenopsis hybrid cultivar
TTAGTAAGCCAAGAAACTCCCAAATCTCCCAAATATTTCCACACTTCAATTGGGATATCATCAGGTCCTACAGACTTTCCACCCTTGGTTTTCTTTAAAGCCTCCTCAACTTCTTTTTTGCTAATGCGGCGGTAAAAATGAAACGTTTTATTATTATTTACGATATTAAAATCACTAAGATCGATCGTATTTTCAGAAACTTCATTAAAAAGTTTATCAAAGTAACTCACCCACCTATGAGAATTTTGATGGATAAAATAAAAAAATAATGTCACCATATTTTCCAAAGGAATTCACGATGCTTAAATTATTTAAGAAAGTACTAATCAAAAAGGTACAAAGGACTCCTCAAACATTAATATTTTTATAGGAAGTGAGATGAAGCTACGACTTTTTATGTCAGAGATCAACAGATAACAGATAGTGAGCTCATTAGAATGGCCTATAGATAAACATTACAAAGAGTCAATACCATAACAAGAGGAAATTATTGTTATTGCTAATCATACACCTAGCGACAAATTTAGGCACCAAACATGATGATTTTTCTCTTATGATTGTATGGTTAATAAATTATAGGAATAAACTCTCAAAAATGTCCCCGACTATATAAAATTGACCCAAAATGGTCCAGGAAGGACTATATTGAGATAGATTTTGCATGGTCAAAGAATTAAAATAGGATATATTGTTGTTTCATAATTTTTATAAGAGAAACCATTTTGAATCAATTGTGAGGTCAATGAATTTAATTAGAGAAACAATGCTCACTAAGTAAATCACCTAGAAATAGTCACAAGACTATTTTAAGATTTAATCTCAATTATGACAAAAATTTTGAATCATAATAATCAAGAAAAATCCATTGCTTCTCGAGACATGAAAATAAACTAAATCATAGAAAGATATTATATTGAAAATTCATGATAAATACATCAATTTTTTTTCTAATGTGTAGTGTGAACAAATTAAATACTAGTGTAGCCGTTTGAAATTTAGATTATATTAGTCAACATATCAGGTGTAAGGTCTTGTAAGGATATGGCTCAATTAAGATGCTCAGTATAAGTAGTATACTAGTAGGGATTCTTATCCGTTGATTTAAACTTTCAGATTGATGTGCATTAATTTACTAATATTTTAGACACTAGAGCCTGTTATGTTTTTCACTCTTAGCAAGTGGCATCAAAATTTACTTGGATTAAATGATTCATGCCTTTGTAACTCCCATAAGGTTAGTGAGATTTATCATTGTCGAACAATGTTTAAGAGGAAGTGACTCTCATGCAAGCTCCATGTAGTTAAGCGAGCTTTAAGTGCGTAAAACTCGATCTTGTTTAACAAAAATTATTTTAACGAGGGTGTAATGGCAGATCGCTGGGGGTGGGTAAAGTGGGAGGGAACTCTCATGAGAGGAGGAGATTATTAAGGTAAACATGTGAGGAACAACAAAGTGAAATAAGAGTCAAATTTTTAATATACTAGCAATATCCCCTATGACACACCAATGGTCCTTAATACTAAAATATAATTTATATTACATAAATAACTTAAGTTAAATCATACCAACTCTTTTATTTTAAAGAATATTATTTAAATAACTTAATAGCTACTTAATAATATAATTTTATTTTTCTCATTCTACTTTATTTTCTTATATTGTTGTAATATTTTTTATTACAAAGAAATCAATTTTATTAATTTTATGCTAACAATCTATTATATCATGTTACTATTTCTTCTTGAAACGAATTTAAGTTATTTAATAAATTTAAATATATTTCATATTTTATGAGAAATTAAAACAAATTTATTATTATATGAATTCATTTCATTTTTATTTGCTTTGCTTAATTACTGTATATTTATTTTTTTTAATTATAAGATTATAATGCCATATCCAATACATAAATTTATCATGTATTTTTAATACAATAATGTGCCATGCTTCTAAATCTTATTATCATTGTATCTCTATGCCGATATCATCGCCTCATAAAGTGTCCCTACCTATTAGCTTGAGTTTTTTGGGTAGATGGGTGTTTATTTACTAATATATTAGGCCTTATTTAGACTATGGGTTTACCTCCCTCCTAACAAAAGGAATCTTAACAACCTACATTTGTTTTGTCTGCTGCAAAGAGAGAATATAAGATTTTACAAAATAGAGTATCTGATTTTTAGTTGTTGATGAATACAGCTCGGGAATTTAATTAATGTTGTTTTATTGCAGATTTGAGTTTGCAACAATATACTTCAGTAGTGTTCAAGATCTTGTCAAAATACCATATAACTTAAAATATTTTATATTATCAGAAATCTAAAAACCATTTATTAGAAAGAAAGTTAAACATGTGCTTAGAGTATTTACGCATCATTTAATGCGCTCAAAAGCTCAACATAATCATTCCAATTCATTAAGTCAAGCAATGCTAGGACTATATGTTTACAGCTGTATCCCTCAGGACTTGGGGTTCGGATTATGCGTTTTTGGCGTTTGTGATTTGGTGATCTATAATGCTTTTCTTAGGGTAGACAAATAAAATTTGATTTCAGGAGTGTCAGAGAGACCACCAAATCTTTCCAAACTTAATTTGGAAATTTTCCTTTTTCATAGGTACCCAAATCAAAAGGGTAGATGAACCGGTAAATATTCCAGATCAAGATGGCACTCAGTCAATCCCTTTTGTTCGAGGGCATCAACAGTGAATAATAAAAGAAAATAAAAGATTTTGGCAAAGATAAAAAAACATTTTTTTGGTGAGATAAAATTTATGTTTCTTACTTTTGTTGGCTACATCTTTCAATGGTAATCATAAAAAAGGCTGCAATTCTAACAAGGAGTATGCTTTTTACAGCTGATATGATCATAATTAATGGGACTTTCACTTAAGTGTGTGTTGATTTTGAACAATGGCGGGCATGTTTAAAAGATAGAGCGTATAACTAAGAATGAGTATAATTTTAGTGGGTATGATGTTAACAATTATCATTCTATATTTTTAGAAAATAAGGCGACATATAAATGTGATATGTGTAAGTATCCTGCATCTAATATGCAGAATAATGAAAGTATTAATGAGAATATAGCCTATAAAGTTAACCTCAAATATTTAAAATGGAGAAGTATATCAAGACTTTTGTGTGACAAAAAAAAATACATGCAAGCTTAAAGGTAAATTTTATTAAAAAAATTACAATTGCTGTTGAATGATTAATAAAAAAAGGTTAAATCTAAGGTTGCGCACATAGCAATTATTCAAAATGGTTTGCAAATAATAAGTTTAACACAACAATCGGCATAAATGAAAAAAAATAAATAAACATTCTTAAATTGACCGCAAATACTTCGAACAAGGTTAATGATGACAATGATGATGATGCTAACCGTATATGTACGGTGAAACTAAATATGTGAAGTTACATGAAACTACTCATCTTAGTTGTAAAACTTGATGGAATAACTGCCAAGGCATTTTGCCAAACAAGAAATCATAAATCAGCAGCCTTACAGATTTTTTTTTAAAAAAAATTTACTTGTCTGCCCAAGAGCTACAAAAAGTTTCATTTTAAAAGAAAAATTGCAAATGACAATTGAAAAATGTTGTTACCTCGACAAGATGTAAACCAACAGCTGACGCTNAAATGAAAAAAAAATAAACATTCTTAAATTGACCACAAATACTTCAAACAAGGTTAATGATGACAATGATGATGATGCTAACCGTATATGTACAGTGAAACTAAATATGTGAAGTTACATGAAACTACTCATCTTAATTGTAAAACTTGATGGAATAACTGCCAAGGCATTTTGCCAAACAAAAAATCATAAATCAGCAGCATTACAGATTTAAAAAAAAAAAAATTTACTTGTCTGCCCAAGAGCTTAAAAAAGTTTCATACTAAAAGAAAAATTGCAAATGACAATTGAAAAATGTTGTTACCTCGACAAGATGTAAACCAACAGCTGACGCTGCACATGTTCTAGCAATACATCCAGTGTTCCCAGGAATCTGTCAAGGACAAAGGATAGCTCAATGCCACCTACAATATAACATTGTTGACACCTGCAATTACAAAGGAGGACAATGCAATTTGAACATTTTTTCATCAACCTGTGATTTATCATCCATGCATAAATCCACAAAAAATTTACTTTTCATTGAATTCCACACTTATGCAAATCTATACAGATATTTGTTGGGTCACTTTGAACTTACAAGATATCCTAATAATAGCATATTTGTTTACAAAATTTACAAGAAAGCTTATTCACCAATGCAACATCACCCTTGCCCCCACTAGCCTTAACCAAGCAATTAGCGTTTGGCTTTACTCAATCCCATTCTCCATTCATTTGTGAAAAATGTTGCATGAGATGGTAACTTCTTTTCAGAATATATTACCTTCCACTAATCCATTTTCTTTATTAAACTCATATTAATTTTATTAATTTTCTTAGTGATAAATCTTCTACCATCAGTCATGCATCCAAACCATGAAAATCTATTCCACTACCTTATGTTCAATAGATGCTACTTCTACCATCACATTAAATAAAAATATTTCTAGATCTCTCTTTGCAAATTTAACCAAATATTCATTCAAAGTTCTCATTTCTACAAGCCAAACCTGTCTTTAGTGATTTCATTATCAACCAATGCTTAGATCCTATACAAAATATTTTATATGAAATTATATAAATTTCCATTAAAGTCTCTATGATATCATGTTATTGTATAATAAATCCTATTTGTTGTTATAAGTGCTAAAAATCAAGCGCATTACTGTAGTGGTGGAGAGCAAGCCTTTGGCCACATCATAGAGCATGAATTGCATCACTTTCCCAACCTTGTGCATATGCCCTAAGATTGCTTCACAATTATTAGTTTGATAGTTATTAAAAGGCCTCCGTAAGCCGTAACTCATTTGTACCATATCTCGTGTCAACAATTTCTTCTTGCCTTAATATATTAATTAACATTAACATATCTTTGCCACACATTTTTTTCTAAGTTCGCACTCGATCACAAGCCTTCTCGTGGCTGGTAGAACCAGTGGGTGTTAGCAAGCTTAGTTGATAAAGATCTTGAAAGTTATTGCTAAAATTCTAGGATCAAACCTAAATCAAATTATGGCTTGATACTCACCATTCCCGAAAAAAATGATCAATTAAAACATCAAATATCTTTATATTTTTCAACTTTACATATTTCTCAAATTAATATATTCGACTATCACTCACTTTCAAAACAAAGACAATGCATATGCAGCAAAAAAATTAAATGAGATGGATTTAAACTCATAAAATAATACATACTTAAGAACAATTGTTGATGCACAAAAGAACAAGAACAAGATGCACGAATATTAACATAATAAGACCTTCACAATTTTTAAAATATTTTTGTTTTATATCACACTCAAAATATAGAAGATAACTGAAATGCGCAAAATATCAGTGGTTATTATCTTTAAATAAAAGCTAAACATTGGAAGCACCAGATATAAACGAGAACAATCCATATTTATATATTAACAGTCACTGTTATCATAACCTGAATATACAAGCCGACTTAAAAAAAAAAACTAAGGCCCATCAACAAAGATGGAATGGCTAAACGGATGCTCCTTCACTTTTTTCTCTTGTACTAAGCACACTGTCGGAAATTGTTACTTATAATTTTTTGTTTACCAGAAGGTCGTGGTCTTATAATTTTTTTTTTACCAGAAGGTCGTGTGGTCAGCTAGGGGTCAGTTTTTTTTTTATTAGAACTAAGTTTTGAAGGCGTGTTCAAATGAAGTTAATTTCGATTATCCCTATTTGTTTTACTGAAACACACTATGGAAATGAAGAAATAGCTAGAAAGCTTATATTACTCGTCCCCCATGGGTATTTTATACATATAATTATCTAAAAATTAATTTAAAACTGTTGATTACAAAAAAAAGGATTAAATTAAATTTAAATTATTGTCCCGAACTATCTTTCTTAGCCGATGGAAGAAGGGAGCAATCAGTGGCACTTCCTTTTTTATGTTAAGCATATGAATATGTGACATTCCTCTTTCATGTTAAGCAATGCGTGATACACACCTTTTTCAAGTTAAACTATAAATTTGTAGCATGCACACTCCTAGAGGAATGTATTCCTACAAGTTCATTGCATCTTTGGGAATACCCCAGCATACTCTCGATTAAAACAACCATGCTTGTGTTTTAGAATTTTTTAATAAAACCATCGAGGAGAAGGCAATCATTTCAATATGAGAAACCCACTACTGTCAAGGCTAATCTAAATCAATGGGTAGATGGTTAATCAATGTAATCTAATAATTAACAAATATATGTCAAACAAATTGAATAGGCCCAAAAATGAATAACAAATAATAGATAAGGAATTTTTAAGTTGGTAGACATTACCAAGAGAAACGTATCCGTGGCTACTATCATTCCTCACTTGACAATCTTATTATTTTCAACACTACACCTTAAATTAGATGGTGGAAGTCTAACATTCCAAATTTGATTCAGATACTTTTTAATACAACGTTGAAAAGTCTTTTGATAAATATGTCTGTAAGTTGACTTCTCGTTGAAACAATAGAATGAAAACTATGTTAATTAATCCACTTTCAATTTTATTTTTTTTATAAAATGTCTATCCACTTACACATATTTGGTTCGATCATATTGTACTGGATTGTGGGTAATATTGATGATAAGCTCATTGTCACAATATATTTAATATGTTTGTTCTAATTAAAGTTATTTTTTTCTTATTTAGGTTATCAAATTTCCTGCCAATAGTGTGTAATATTCGAAAATGGATCTCCTATCCATTGGTGATCTTACATAATCAGCATCAAAATAGCCTTTAATGTGTAGGGTTTCATAATTTATTTAGAGAAAAATTTTTTAAGAATTTGATTTTAAATACCTGAGAACTTTATAAGCAGCTTGAAAGTAAAATTCCTTTTATTTGTGCATAAAGTGATTTATGAGACTAATAACAAAATTGAAGTCAAGATGTGTGTGAGATAGATAAATTAATTTCCCAACTAATATTTAATGTTGTCTAATAGAAGCTTCTATTCTTTCTTCATTTGCATCTAATTTCTAATCTGGCGAATTAGAGCTTTGTGAGTCTTGCAATGATTGTTTTTAAATTTCTCTCAAAAGATCCACAACATAATATTGTTGAGAGAAAAAAATTCCTAATTATAACAAAGTCGCTTTTCATACCAAGAAGACATTTGAGCTTGTTGGGTTCTTTAATTTCAAATTCTACGACAAGTTTTTTTTCCCGAGTAATTCATTTCTTTAATTGTCATTATGACACAATTCTATAATTAACCACAAAATAAGATTAATAATTTTTATCAATAGAAAGTTTATAATTATTAAGCACAAGTACTTCCAAGAAGTTATGTAGAGTCGGGCACGTATCGGACACAACTCCAACATGTGTCGAACACGGCATAGAAGGGTTAAATTTAAATAATATTAAAAAAGAAAACACACAGAACATGCACGGGACATGCATGTCCTATATTAATGAATTAAATTTTTTTGAAAAATATTTTTATGACTATAATTAAAAAATATTTTTTGCGGAAAATTTAAGAAAGATTTAAATACATATTAATAAATTTTTATGTATTTACATATCTAAAACAAATTTCACATTTTACATATATGCCACCTTACATAAATAAGAAAATGTGCAGTTTACTTTTTAAAATTGAAAATAATGATATATTAGATGTGACATGAAAGATTTTGGTGGCATAAAGGAAAAAATCAAAATTTAGTCGTTAGATAAGTAAATACATGAGAAGTCGATACCAAAAAGTCAATGATCATTTATATTATTTTGAAATACAATTTAATTTATGTTTAAAGAAAAATAAAATATATAAGAAACTATTTTAACTAAAAGAGGAAACAAAAGTGATGTCAAACGAACTCTTAGTTTTTAAAAATTAGCGTTATTAAATTTCTTATTTCTCTTTTGTATTATTCTTAATATTTTCTATGTTTAATCTTATACATATTTTTTAATGATTTTTATTATAATGATGTGTCTGACGTGTGTATGTTCATAGACGTGTCATGTGTCCATGTCGTGTCCCCGTGTTCGTGTCTGTGTTTGAGCAACATAGTGAGAGAATTAATTCATCAACTTGTTTGTATATCATTCAATAATAGCTTTATAAATCTATTAAATCATGCCTGCTAGAAATTTTTTAAGGCCATATGGTACATTTTTTTTAATTTGCCCATATTATTTTCTATAAAAAAGGTGTTGAATTTTGGTGGATGATCTATATTTTTTTTTCCCAGCATCCTCATATAAAAAAGGCAACTTTACAACATATAATTATACGAACCATCCAAGGTTAGTAGCCAAAGAAATTATGATGCAAATAGTATTCATTTTAATAACAAGAACAAAATCTTTTTTTTAGTCTACTCCATATAATTGAGTGTAATAGTTTGCAACTAATCTTGTTTTAGACCGCTCAAAACTTTCATTTGTTTTATATTTTATTAAAAAGATTCAGTTACATCCTCTAATTATTTTTTCTTTTGAATAACTCAACAATCTTTCGGGTATAACTTTTTTAGGGCATTCATCTATCCCTACATGGCATCTTCTAAATCTTATTTTCTAATACATCGAATAGAATTTGAGAATTTTGATAGTGATAGAACTAATATTTATAAGAAAATATTTGTGTACAAGAAATTTATTGAATTATACATATTGGATTATAAAGTATAGAAGAGAATATGTTCATAAATTGATGATAGTTAGGAGAGTTACCTGACAAGACTTTCAAATCTTGAGCTTATTAAAGACTTTGGATGGGCTTAGCATTTTTGTGTATACCTAAAGAAATTTAGTGAAAAGAGCAATATATATTGCATTTGTTTACTAGAATTCAACAGAGACAATATACAATTCATCAAATATGTCTTCCATTTAGTTGTTCTTCCTGTTAAAACAATTTTGACTGACTTAAATGAAAATTTTCTTTGTGATGAAATGATAACATGCATACCATTTTGAGTAAATATCCTTCAAAAACATCTTTTGAGTGTCATAGGATTGAGTTTAACCTAGTATTAATTGTGGATGTGAACATATGACACAACTGAAAATTTGAGAGAAAATTTTGAGAAAAAATTTGTCTGTGAGAAAAAAATTCCAGCAAGAAAATTCAGGAGACTTTGAAATTCATCACTCTTGAGTGTAATCTAGAAATGAGATATGTGAATATTAAGGCCTCATTTGATGGGGCTTCACCTTTGGGAAAATTTCTTTAAAAAGCCATAACTGAAAAAGCATGTATATAAAGTTACGGTGGGTAGAATATAACGACTGTTTGAATACAAAAAATTTATGTGTTTTAAACCTCATTAATGAAAACTGATGGTTCTACAGAACTATAAATTCCATTTCTCCTCTGTTTACCTCAACAGTTTTATTGAAGTTTGAGAAATGCAGCACTTGGATGGATGATTACAACGTGCTGGCAGTGGGAATTCGTATAGAGCAGAAGGTATTGTGGTAGGTGAGGAAGGATAAGACGAAAGGCCGTTTGGGGAGATTGTAGTAGAAGTAAACAGGTTCACCTATTGGAGAATTGTGCAAGTGGGAGAGCAGGTTGGGGAGTCCGGTGAGTTGTTGTTGGTTCAACCACAGAAAGGAAGTTGCTAAGCTGGGCTTGGAAGAATAGGTCGCCGACTCGCCGGCCTTGGATCGGAGAGGGGAAGGCGGTTTTGTGTGGGTTTGCTGTCGGAGAGAGGCTAGAGTTGAGTTGATTTTGCGAGGTTGACAGCTGGACTCCAAGGAACAGTTAAGAAATGTGTGAGGAGGGAAAAGAGCAGGAGAGTGTTGTTCATCGGCAAGACAAGTCACCGGTTGTGAGCTCAATGGTGGCAACAAGTGCAGTGGCGGGAACTCAGTAAGAAAGAAGGTGGTTGTTACCTCAGTTCGGATGAACGGAGAGATTGGAAAAGTTCATTTGTCAAACGACAGATCTAAATTCTCAAAACTATATATGCGACGAAACAGAGATCAGACGTGTGTTCAAATGAGCTCTAAGACAATTTCTCCCTCAATAATTTTTTATGAAATTAATTTTATAAGTGAAGAATTTTAGTAACTTTTGGTTAAAGCCTATAGTTTTTTTTCCCTGTAATTCAATTTTAGTGTAGTGTGTCAATAAGAAAAACTGGGTCACCATTGTCTTCATTATAAGAAAAAAAATCATAATTTGACTAAAATTATCTCGAGCATTATCAGCCCTTATTTTTTTACATCAACACTAAATTGATTTTATTATAAAGATAAATATTAAAAGAATATGATGTACATTGAATTTTTATTTCACAAGATCAATCTAGGTCATGCAAGTGCAATCATCAATAAGTGCGACAAATTCTTTAGCTGTAAAAATACTATGAGTTTTTTAAGGTCCCAAAATGTCAGCATAAATTAACATGAAAATTGAAAGAAGTAGAGAATCTAGATTTACTTTCAAGAAATGAAACTCTATGATGTTTCACAATTTTATAGGTCTCATAATAAAAATTTTCAATGCCAACATTTATTAAAAGAGAACGAAATATTTATCACAAGACTTTAGAGGGATGTCCAAACCTATAATAATGGTCATAAATTAGAGTCTTCATTTAGGTAGACATGAAGGAGAAAGATAAATGGTTATTGTCTCCGAATAGGTATAGTCCTCTTTTTCTCAAGCTAGCACAATCATCTTTTTCATAGTTAGACTCTGAAATAAAAAATGATTAAAAAAAATGTCACTCTATAGTTGTAGAATTATGCTCATTATTATTTACTTTATTTTATTTAGTACTTGCTATATTTTGTCATGGTATAAAAAAGATAATTCCTTAATTATAGGTATTTATGTTTATTCCATAATTATAGGAATTACTTAATTGTAGAGAGATTTTTTTCCTCCTTTTATCTCGTGTACTCACCTATTTATATATGAATTATCTATGTATTCAGTGAGAAAAAAGGTTATTCAAAATTCACATGGTATCAGAGCCATCAAAGAAAACCTCTCCTGCTCGCTCTCGGCTCAATCATGGCCCTTCTCTCCCGTGATTCTCCGTAACCGAGCGCTGCCCTAGTCTGTTGTCCGCATCCAAGCGCTGCCCTAATCTGTCGTCCGCATCCGAGCGCCGCTCCTACCGATCGCGCCTCTCTCTGATCGTCTGCGTCGGCTCTGCGTCTGCGTCCGCTTCCGCGCTCGTCTCCCGCGATCATTCGCGCTCCTTCCGCATATCTCTCAAGCAACGCCAGATCGCGATCTTCCGTAATCCCGACATCTGTCGTGGACTCCTCTCCCGCGAGCACAACCAGTTCCCACGATCTTCCACGATCTCCCGCGCCAGCTCTTCTTCCGCGACCGAGCACAGCCAGTTCCTGTCGTGCTCAATGACTAAGTACGGCCATGCCTGCAACTCCTCCACTAGTGATGTCACTTCTAGCCACCCCTCCGCGGCTGCGTCT